>CAXAQU010000245.1:0-35175 GCA_963971155.1 Anthrax anthrax
ACTGGAACGCTTTATTTTATCAAGATTCTTCATTTCGCCTGATATTTTAGAGGAAATTGAGAAAACACTGCTGGAACACGAGATTTTTCAAATATTCTCGATACTGGCCGTTTGTACCATTGAAATGTAAGTAAAACCACTGGAACGCTTTATTTTTCCAAGATTCTTCATTTCGCCTGATATTTTAGAGGAAATTGAGAAAACACTGCTGGAACACGAGATTTTCCAAATATTCTCGATACTGGCCGTTTGTACCATTGAAATGTAAGTAAAACCACTGGAACGCTTTATTTTATCAAGATTCTTCATTTCGCCTGATATTTTATAGGAATTTAAGAAAACACGGCTGGAACACGAGATTTTTCAAATATTCTCGATACTGGCCGTTTGTACCATTGAAATGTAAGTAAAACCACTGGAACGCTTTTATTTTTATCAAGATTCTTCATTTCGCCTGATATTTCAGAGGAAATTGAAAAAAACTACTGGAACACGAGATTTTTCAGATATTCTCGAAACTGGCCGTTTGTACCAGTGAAATGTAAGTAAAACCACTGGAACGTCCTTATATTTCCAAGATTCTTCATTTCGCCTGATATTTCAGAGGAAATTGAGAAAAAAACTACTGGAACACGAGATTTTCAAATATTCTCGAAACTGGCCGTTTGTACAAGTGAAATGCAAGTAAAACGACTGGAACGCTTTATTTTATTAAGATTCTTCATTTCGCCTGATATTTCAGAGGAAATTGAAAAAAACTACTGGAACACGAGATTTTCAAATATTCTCGATACTGGCCGTTTGTACCGGTGAAATGTAAGTAAAACCACTGGAACGTCTTATATTTCCAAGATTCTTCATTTCGCCTGATATTTTCGAGGAAATTGAGAAAAAACTACTGGAACACGAGATTTTCAAATATTCTCGAAACTGGCCGTTTGTACCAGTGAAATGTAAGTAAAACCACTGGAACGTATTATATTTCCAAGATTCTTCATTTCGCCTGATATTTTCGAGGAAATTGAGAAAAAACTACTGGAACACGAGATTTTCAAATATTCTCGAAACTGGCCGTTTGTACCAGTGAAATGTAAGTAAAACCACTGGAACGCTTTATTTTATTAAGATTCTTCATTTCGCCTGATATTTCAGAGGAAATTGAAAAAAACTACTGGAACACGAGATTTTTCAGATATTCTCGATACTGGCCGTTTGTACCAGTGAAATGTAAGTAAAACCACTGGAACGTCTTATATTTCCAAGATTCTTCATTTCGCCTGATATTTTCGAGGAAATTGAGAAAAAACTACTGGAACACGAGATTTTCAAATATTCTCGAAACTGGCCGTTTGTACCAGTGAAATGTAAGTAAAACCACTGGAACGTCTTATATTTCCAAGATTCTTCATTTCGCCTGATATTTTCGAGGAAATTGAGAAAACTCTGCTGGAACACGAGATTTTTCAAATATTCTCGATACTGGCCGTTTGTACCATTGAAATGTAAGTAAAACCACTGGAACGCTTTATTTTATCAAGATTCTTCATTTTCGCCTGATATTTAATAGGAAATTGAGAAAACACGGCTGGAACACGAGATTTTTCAAATATTCTCGATACTGGCCGTTTGTACCATTGAAATGTAAGTAAAACCACTGGAACGCTTTATTTTATCAAGATTCTTCATTTCGCCTGATATTTCAGAGGAAATTGAAAAAAAACTACTGGAACACGAGATTTTTTCAGATATTCTCGAAACTGGGCCGTTTGTACCAGTGAAATGTAAGTAAAACCACTGGAACGTCTTATATTTCCAAGATTCTTCATTTCGCCTGATATTTTCGAGGAAATTGAGAAAAAACTACTGGAACACGAGATTTTCAAATATTCTCGAAACTGGCCGTTTGTACCAGTGAAATGTAAGTAAAACCACTGGAACGCTTTATTTTATTAAGATTCTTGATTTCGCCTGATATTTCAGAGGAAATTGAAAAAAACTACTGGAACACGAGATTTTTCAGATATTCTCGAAACTGGCCGTTTGTACTAGTGAAATGTAAGTAAAACCACTGGAACGTCTTATTTTTCAAAGATTCTTCATTTCGCCTGATATTTCAGAGGAAATTGAGAAAAAACTACTGGAACACGAGATTTTTAGATATTCTCGATACTGGCCGTTTGTACCATTGAAATGTAAGTAAAACCACTGGAACCTCTTATTTGTCGAAAATTCTTCATTTCGCCTGATATTTCAGAGGAAATTGAGAAAAAATTGCTGGAACACGAGATTTTTCAAATATTCTCGATACTGGCCGTTTGTACCATTGAAATGTAAGTAAAACCACTGGAACGCTTTATTTTATCATGATTCTTCATTTCGCCTGATATTTTAGAGGAAATTGAGAAAACACTGCTGGAACACGAGATTTTTTAAATATTCTCGAAACTGGCCGTTTGTACCAATGAAATGCAAGTAAAACCACTGGAACGCTTTTTGTTTTAAAGATTCTTCATTTCGCTTGATATTTCAGAGGAAATTGAGAAAAAACTACTGGAACACGGGATTTTTCAAATATTCACGGTACTGGCCGTTTGTATCAGTGAAATGTAAGTAAAACCACTGAAACGCTTTATTTTATCAAGATTCTTCATTTCGCCTGATATGGTAGAGGAAATTGAGAAAACACTGCTGGAACACGAGATTTTTCAAATATTCTGGAAACTGGCCGTTTGTACCAGTGAAATGTAAGTAAAACCACTGGAACGCTATATTTTTCAAAGATTTTTCATTTCGCCTGATATTTAAGAGGAAATTGAGAAAAAACTACTGGAACACGAGATTTTTCAAATATTCTCGAAACAGGCCGTTTGTACCAGTGAAATGTAAGTAAAACCACTGGAACGTCTTATTTTTCAAAGATTCTTCATTTCGCCTGATATTTCAGAGGTAATTGAGAGAAAATTGCTGGAACACGAGATTTTTCAAATATTCTCGATACTGGCCGTTTGTACCATTGAAATGTAAGTAAAACCACTGGAACGCTTTATTTTATCAAGATTCTTCATTTCGCCTGATATTTTAGAGGAAATTGAGAAAGCACTGCTGGAACACGAGATTTTTCAAATATTCTCTATACTGGCCGTTTGTACCATTGAAATGTAAGTAAAACCACTGGAACGCTTTATTTTATCAAGATTCTTCATTTCGCCTGATATGGTAGAGGAAATTGAGTAAACACTGCTGGAACACGAGATTTTACAAATATTCTCGATACTGGCCGTTTGTACCATTGAAATGTAAGTAAAACCACTGAAACGCTTTATTTTATCAAGATTCTTCATTTCGCCTGATATGGTAGAGGAAATTGAGAAAACACTGCTGGAACACGAGATTTTTCAAATATTCTGGAAACTGGCCGTTTGTACCAGTGAAATGTAAGTAAAACCACTGGAACGCTATATTTTTCAAAGATTTTTCATTTCGCCTGATATTTAAGAGGAAATTGAGAAAAAACTACTGGAACACGAGATTTTTCAAATATTCTCGAAACAGGCCGTTTGTACCAGTGAAATGTAAGTAAAACCACTGGAACGGCTTATTTTTCAAAGATTCTTCATTTCGCCTGATATTTCAGAGGTAATTGAGAGAAAATTGCTGGAACACGAGATTTTTCAAATATTCTCGATACTGGCCGTTTGTACCATTGAAATGTAAGTAAAACCACTGGAACGCTTTATTTTATCAAGATTCTTCATTTCGCCTGATATTTTAAAGGAAATTGAGAAAACACTGCTGGAACACGAGATTTTTCAAATATTCTCGATACTGGCCGTTTGTACCATTGAAATGTAAGTAAAACCACTGGAACGCTTTATTTTATCAAGATTCTTCATTTCGCCTGATATGGTAGAGGAAATTGAGTAAACACTGCTGGAACACGAGATTTTACAAATATTCTCGATACTGGCCGTTTGTACCATTGAAATGTAAGTAAAACCACTGAAACGCTTTATTTTATCAAGATTCTTCATTTCGCCTGATATGGTAGAGGAAATTGAGAAAACACTGCTGGAACACGAGATTTTTCAAATATTCTGGAAACTGGCCGTTTGTACCAGTGAAATGTAAGTAAAACCACTGGAACGCTATATTTTTCAAAGATTTTTCATTTCGCCTGATATTTAAGAGGAAATTGAGAAAAAACTACTGGAACACGAGATTTTTCAAATATTCTCGAAACAGGCCGTTTGTACCAGTGAAATGTAAGTAAAACCACTGGAACGTCTTATTTTTCAAAGATTCTTCATTTCGCCTGATATTTCAGAGGTAATTGAGAGAAAATTGCTGGAACACGAGATTTTTCAAATATTCTCGATACTGGCCGTTTGTACCATTGAAATGTAAGTAAAACCACTGGAACGCTTTATTTTATCAAGATTCTTCATTTCGCCTGATATTTTAGAGGAAATTGAGAAAGCACTGCTGGAACACGAGATTTTTCAAATATTCTCGATACTGGCCGTTTGTACCATTGAAATGTAAGTAAAACCACTGGAACGCTTTATTTTATCAAGATTCTTCATTTCGCCTGATATGGTAGAGGAAATTGAGTAAACACTGCTGGAACACGAGATTTTACAAATATTCTCGATACTGGCCGTTTGTACCATTGAAATGTAAGTAAAACCACTGAAACGCTTTATTTTATCAAGATTCTTCATTTCGCCTGATATGGTAGAGGAAATTGAGTAAACACTGCTGGAACACGAGATTTTACAAATATTCTCGATACTGGCCGTTTGTACCAGTGAAATGTAAGTAAAACCACTGGAACGTCTTATTTTTCAAAGATTCTTCATTTCGCCTGATATTTCAGAGGTAATTGAGAGAAAATTGCTGGAACACGAGATTTTTCAAATATTCTCGATACTGGCCGTTTGTACCATTGAAATGTAAGTAAAACCACTGGAACGCTTTATTTTATCAAGATTCTTCATTTCGCCTGATATTTTAGAGGAAATTGAGAAAGCACTGCTGAAACACTAGATTTTTCAAATATTCTCGATACTGGCCGTTTGTACCATTGAAATGTAAGTAAAACCACTGGAACCTCTTATTTGTCGAAAATTCTTCATTTCGCCTGATATTTCAGAGGAAATTGAGGAAAAATTGCTGGAACACGAGATTTTTCGAATATTCTCGAAACTGGCCGTTTGTACCAATGAAATGTAAGTAAAACCACTGGAACGCTTGTTTTTTAAAGATTCTTCATTTCGCCTGATATTTAAGAGGAAATTGAGAAAACACTGCTGGAACACGAGATTTTTCAAATATTCTGGAAACTGGCCGTTTGTACCAGTGAAATGTAAGTAAAACCACTGGAACGCTTTATTTTATCAAGATTCTTCATTTCGCCTGATATTTTAGAGGAAATTGAGGAAAAATTGCTGGAACACGAGATTTTTCGAATATTCTCGAAACTGGCCGTTTGTACCAATGAAATGTAAGTAAAACCACTGGAACGCTTTTTTTTTTAAAGATTCTTCATTTCGCCTGATATTTAAGAGGAAATTGAGAAAACACTGCTGGAACACGAGATTTTTCAAATATTCTGGAAACTGGCCGTTTGTACCATTGAAATGTAAGTAAAACCACTGGAACGCTATATTTTTCAAAGATTTTTCATTTCGCCTAATATTTAAGAGGAAATTGAGAAAAAACTACTGGAACACGAGATTTTTCAAATACTCTCGATACTGGCCGTTTGTACCATTGAAATGTAAGTAAAACCACTGGAACGCTTTATTTTATCAAGATTCTTCATTTCGCCTGATATTTTAGAGGAAATTGAGAAAACACGGCTGGAACACGAGATTTTTCAAATATTCTCGATACTGGCCGTTTGTACCATTGAAATGTAAGTAAAACCACTGGAACGCTTTATTTTATCAAGATTCTTCATTTCGCCTGATATGGTAGAGGAAATTGAGGAAAAATTGCTGGAACACGAGATTTTTCGAATATTCTCGAAACTGGCCGTTTGTACCAATGAAATGTAAGTAAAACCACTGGAACGCTTTTTTTTTAAAGATTCTTCATTTCGCCTGATATTTAAGAGGAAATTGAGAAAACACTGCTGGAACACGAGATTTTTCAAATATTCTGGAAACTGGCCGTTTGTACCATTGAAATGTAAGTAAAACCACTGGAACGCTATATTTTTCAAAGATTTTTCATTTCGCCTAATATTTAAGAGGAAATTGAGAAAAAACTACTGGAACACGAGATTTTTCAAATACTCTCGATACTGGCCGTTTGTACCATTGAAATGTAAGTAAAACCACTGGAACGTCTTATATTTCCACGATTCTTCATTTCGCCTGATATTTCAGAGGAAATTGAGAAAGAATTGCTGGGACACGAGATTTTTCAAATTCTCTCGATACTGGCCGTTTGTACCAGTGAAATGTAAGAAAAACCACTAGAACGCTTTATTTTATCAAGATTCTTCATTTCGCCTGATATTTTAGAGGAAATTGAGAAAACACTGCTGGAACACAAGATTTTTCAAATATTCTCGATACTGGCCGTTTGTACCATTGAAATGTAAGTAAAACCACTGGAACGCCTTATTTTTCCAAGATTCTTCATTTCGCCTGTTATTTTAGAGGAAATTGAGAAAACACTGCTGGAACACTAGATTTTTCAAATATTCTCGATACTGGCCGTTTGTACCATTGAAATGTAAGTAAAACCACTGGAACGCTTTATTTTATCAAGATTCTTCATTTCGCCTGATATTTTAGAGGAAATTGAGAAAACACTGCTGGAACACGAGATTTTTCAAATATTCTCGATACTGGCCGTTTGTACCATTGAAATGTAAGTAAAACCACTGGAACGCCTTATTTTTCCAAGATTCTTCATTTCGCCTGATATTTTAGAGGAAATTGAGAAAACACTGCTGGAACACGAGATTTTCCAAATATTCTCGATACTGGCCGTTTGTACCATTGAAATGTAAGTAAAACCACTGGAACGCTTTATTTTATCAAGATTCTTCATTTCGCCTGATATTTTATAGGAATTTGAGAAAACACGGCTGGAACACGAGATTTTTCAAATATTCTCGATACTGGCCGTTTGTACCATTGAAATGTAAGTAAAACCACTGGAACGCTTTATTTTATCAAGATTCTTCATTTCGCCTGATATTTCAGAGGAAATTGAAAAAAACTACTGGAACACGAGATTTTTCAGATATTCTCGAAACTGGCCGTTTGTACCAGTGAAATGTAAGTAAAACCACTGGAACGTCTTATTTTTCCAAGATTCTTCATTTCGCCTGTTATTTTAGAGGAAATTGAGAAAACACTGCTGGAACACTAGATTTTTCAAATATTCTCGATACTGGCCGTTTGTACCATTGAAATGTAAGTAAAACCACTGGAACGCTTTATTTTATCAAGATTCTTCATTTCGCCTGATATTTTAGAGGAAATTGAGAAAACACTGCTGGAACACGAGATTTTTCAAATATTCTCGATACTGGCCGTTTGTACCATTGAAATGTAAGTAAAACCACTGGAACGCCTTATTTTTCCAAGATTCTTCATTTCGCCTGATATTTTAGAGGAAATTGAGAAAACACTGCTGGAACACGAGATTTTCCAAATATTCTCGATACTGGCCGTTTGTACCATTGAAATGTAAGTAAAACCACTGGAACGCTTTATTTTATCAAGATTCTTCATTTCGCCTGATATTTTATAGGAATTTGAGAAAACACGGCTGGAACACGAGATTTTTCAAATATTCTCGATACTGGCCGTTTGTACCATTGAAATGTAAGTAAAACCACTGGAACGCTTTATTTTATCAAGATTCTTCATTTCGCCTGATATTTCAGAGGAAATTGAAAAAAACTACTGGAACACGAGATTTTTCAGATATTCTCGAAACTGGCCGTTTGTACCAGTGAAATGTAAGTAAAACCACTGGAACGTCTTATATTTCCAAGATTCTTCATTTCGCCTGATATTTCAGAGGAAATTGAGAAAAAACTACTGGAACACGAGATTTTCAAATATCCTCGAAACTGGCCGTTTGTACAAGTGAAATGCAAGTAAAACGACTGGAACGCTTTATTTTATTAAGATTCTTCATTTCGCCTGATATTTCAGAGGAAATTGAAAAAAACTACTGGAACACGAGATTTTTCAGATATTCTCGATACTGGCCGCTTGTACCGGTGAAATGTAAGTAAAACCACTGGAACGTCTTATATTTCCAAGATTCTTCATTTCGCCTGATATTTTCGAGGAAATTGAGAAAAAACTACTGGAACACGAGATTTTCAAATATTCTCGAAACTGCCCGTTTGTACCAGTGAAATGTAAGTAAAACCACTGGAACGTATTATATTTCCAAGATTCTTCATTTCGCCTGATATTTTCGAGGAAATTGAGAAAAAACTACTGGAACACGAGATTTTCAAATATTCTCGAAACTGGCCGTTTGTACCAGTGAAATGTAAGTAAAACCACTGGAACGCTTTATTTTATTAAGATTCTTCATTTCGCCTGATATTTCAGAGGAAATTGAAAAAAACTACTGGAACACGAGATTTTTCAGATATTCTCGATACTGGCCGTTTGTACCGGTGAAATGTAAGTAAAACCACTGGAACGTCTTATATTTCCAAGATTCTTCATTTCGCCTGATATTTTCGAGGAAATTGAGAAAAAACTACTGGAACACGAGATTTTCATATATTCTCGAAACTGGCCGTTTGTACCAGTGAAATGTAAGTAAAACCACTGGAACGTCTTATATTTCCAAGATTCTTCATTTCGCCTGATATTTTCGAGGAAATTGAGAAAACTCTGCTGGAACACGAGATTTTTCAAATATTCTCGATACTGGCCGTTTGTAGCATTGAAATGTAAGTAAAACCACTGGAAAGCTTTATTTTATCAAGATTCTTCATTTCGCCTGATATTTAATAGGAAATTGAGAAAACACGGCTGGAACACGAGATTTTTCAAATATTCTCGATACTGGCCGTTTGTACCATTGAAATGTAAGTAAAACCACTGGAACGCTTTATTTTATCAAGATTCTTCATTTCGCCTGATATTTCAGAGGAAATTGAAAAAAACTACTGGAACACGAGATTTTTCAGATATTCACGAAACTGGCCGTTTGTACCAGTGAAATGTAAGTAAAACCACTGGAACGTCTTATATTTCCAAGATTCTTCATTTCGCCTGATATTTTCGAGGAAATTGAGAAAAAACTACTGGAACACGAGATTTTCAAATATTCTCGAAACTGGCCGTTTGTACCAGTGAAATGTAAGTAAAACCACTGGAACGCTTTATTTTATTAAGATTCTTGATTTCGCCTGATATTTCAGAGGAAACTGAAAAAAACTACTGGAACACGAGATTTTTCAGATATTCTCGAAACTGGCCGTTTGTACCAGTGAAATGTAAGTAAAACCACTGGAACGCTTTTTTTTTAAAGATTCTTCATTTCGCCTGATATTTCAGAGGAAATTGAGAAAAAACTACTGGAACACGAGATTTTCAGATATTCTCGATACTGGCCGTTTGTACCATTGAAATGTAAGTAAAACCACTGGAACCTCTTATTTGTCGAAAATTCTTCATTTCGCCTGATATTTCAGAGGAAATTGAGAAAAAATTGCTGGAACAAGAGATTTTTCAAATATTCTCGATACTGGCCGTTTGTACCATTGAAATGTAAGTAAAACCACTGGAACGCTTTATTTTATCATGATTCTTCATTTCGCCTGATATTTTAGAGGAAATTGAGAAAACACTGCTGGAACACGAGATTTTTTAAATATTCTCGAAACTGGCCGTTTGTACCAATGAAATGAAAGTAAAACCACTGGAACGCTTTTTGTTTTAAAGATTCTTCATTTCGCTTGATATTTCAGAGGAAATTGAGAAAAAACTACTGGAACACGGGATTTTTCAAATATTCACGGTACTGGCCGTTTGTACCAGTGAAATATAAGTAAAACCACTGGAACGCTATATTTTTCAAAGATTTTTCATTTCGCCTGATATTTAAGAGGAAATTGAGAAAAAACTACTGGAACACGAGATTTTTCAAATATTCTCGAAACAGGCCGTTTGTACCGGTGAAATGTAAGTAAAACCACTGGAACGCTATATTTTTCAAAGATTTTTCATTTCGCCTGATATTTAAGAGGAAATTGAGAAAAAATTGCTGGAACACGAGATTTTTTAAATATTCTCGAAACTGGCCGTTTGTACCAATGAAATGAAAGTAAAACCACTGGAACGCTTTTTGTTTTAAAGATTCTTCGTTTCGCTTGATATTTCAGAGGAAATTGAGAAAAAACTACTGGAACACGAGATTTTTCAAATACTCTCGATACTGGCCGTTTGTACCATTGAAATGTAAGTAAAACCACTGGAACGCTTTATTTTATCAAGATTCTTCATTTCGCCTGATATGGTAGAGGAAATTGAGTAAACACTGCTGGAACACGAGATTTTACAAATATTCTCGATACTGGCCGTTTGTACCATTGAAATATAAGTAAAACCACTGAAACACTTTATTTTATCAAGATTCTTCATTCCGCCTGATATTTTAGAGGAAATTGAGAAAACACTGCTGGAACACGAGATTTTTTAAATATTCTCGAAACTGGCCGTTTGTACCAATGAAATGAAAGTAAAACCACTGGAACGCTTTTTGTTTTAAAGATTCTTCATTTCGCTTGATATTTCAGAGGAAATTGAGAAAAAACTACTGGAACACGAGATTTTTCAAATACTCTCGATACTGGCCGTTTGTACCATTGAAATGTAAGTAAAACCACTGGAACGCTTTATTTTATCAAGATTCTTCATTTCGCCTGATATGGTAGAGGAAATTGAGTAAACACTGCTGGAACACGAGATTTTACAAATATTCTCGATACTGGCCGTTTGTACCATTGAAATATAAGTAAAACCACTGAAACACTTTATTTTATCAAGATTCTTCATTCCGCCTGATATTTTAGAGGAAATTGAGAAACCACTGCTGGAACACGAGATTTTACAAATATTCTCGATACTGGCCGTTTGTACCATTGAAATATAAGTAAAACCACTGAAACACTTTATTTTATCAAGATTCTTCATTCCGCCTGATATTTTAGAGGAAATTGAGAAAACACGGCTGGAACACGAGATTTTTCAAATATTCTCGATACTGGCCGTTTGTACCATTGAAATGTAAGTAAAACCACTGGAACGCTTTATTTTATCAAGATTCTTCATTTCGCCTGATATTTTAGAGGAAATTGAGAAAGCACTGCTGGAACACTAGATTTTTCAAATATTCTCGATACTGGCCGTTTGTACCATTGAAATGTAAGTAAAACCACTGGAACCTCTTATTTGTCGAAAATTCTTCATTTCGCCTGATATTTCAGAGGAAATTGAGAAAAAATTGCTGGAACACGAGATTTTTCGAATATTGTCGATACTAGCCGTTTGTACCATTGAGATGTAAGTAAAACCACTGAAACGCTTTATTTTTCCAAGATTCTTCATTTTCGCCTGATATGGTAGAGGAAATTGAGAAAACACTGCTGGAACACGAGATTTTTTAAATATTCTCGAAACTGGCCGTTTGTACCAATGAAATGTAAGTAAAACCACTGGAACGCTTTTTTTTTTAAAGATTCTTCATTTCGCCTGATATTTAAGAGGAAATTGAGAAAACACTGCTGGAACACGAGATTTTTCAAATATTCTGGAAACTGGCCGTTTGTACCAGTGAAATGTAAGTAAAACCACTGGAACGCTATATTTTTCAAAGATTTTTCATTTCGCCTGATATTTAAGAGGAAATTGAGAAAAAACTACTGGAACACGAGATTTTTCAAATATTCTCGAAACAGGCCGTTTGTACCGGTGAAATGTAAGTATAACCACTGGAACGTCTTATATTTCCAAGATTCTTCATTTCGCCTGATATTTCAGAGGAAATTGAGAAAGAATTGCTGGAACACGAGATTTTTCAAATACTCTCGATACTGGCCGTTTGTACCAGTGAAATGTAAGAAAAACCACTAGAACGCTATATTTTATCAAGATTCTTCATTTCGCCTGATATTTTAGAGGAAATTGAGGAAACACTGCTGGAACACGAGATTTTTCATATATTATCGATCCTGGCCATTTGTACCATTGAAATGTAAGTATAACCACTGGAACGTCTTATATTTCCAAGATTCTTCATTTCGCCTGATATTTCAGAGGAAATTGAGAAAGAATTGCTGGAACACGAGATTTTTCAAATACTCTCGATACTGGCCGTTTGTACCAGTGAAATGTAAGAAAAACCACTAGAACGCTATATTTTATCAAGATTCTTCATTTCGCCTGATATTTTAGAGGAAATTGAGGAAACACTGCTGGAACACGAGATTTTTCATATATTATCGATCCTGGCCATTTGTACCATTGAAATGTAAGTAAAACCACTGGAACGCCTTATTTTTCCAAGATTCTTCATTTCGCCTGTTATTTTAGAGGAAATTGAGAAAACACTGCTGGAACACTAGATTTTTCAAATATTCTCGATACTGGCCGTTTGTACCATTGAAATGTAAGTAAAACCACTGGAACGCTTTATTTTATCAAGATTCTTCCTTTCGCCTGATATTTTAGAGGAAATTGAGAAAACACTGCTGGAACACGAGATTTTTCAAATATTCTCGATACTGGCCGTTTGTACCATTGAAATGTAAGTAAAACCACTGGAACGCCTTATTTTTCCAAGATTCTTCATTTCGCCTGATATTTTAGAGGAAATTGAGAAAACACTGCTGGAACACGAGATTTTTCAAATATTCTCGATACTGGCCGTTTGTACCATTGAAATGTAAGTAAAACCACTGGAACGCTTTATTTTATCAAGATTCTTCATTTCGCCTGATATTTCAGAGGAAATTGAAAAAAACTACTGGAACACGAGATTTTTCAGATATTCTCGAAACTGGCCGGTTGTACCAGTGAAATGTAAGTAAATCCACTGGAACGTCTTATATTTCCAAGATTCTTCATTTCGCCTGATATTTCAGAGGAAATTGAGAAAAAACTACTGGAACACGAGATTTTCAAATATTCTCGAAACTGGCCGTTTGTACAAGTGAAATGTAAGTAAAACCACTGGAACGCTTTATTTTATTAAGATTCTTCATTTCGCCTGATATTTCAGAGGAAATTGAAAAAAACTACTGGAACACGAGATTTTTCAGATATTCTCGAAACTGGCCGTTTGTACCATTGAAATGTAAGTAAAACCACTGGAACGCTTTATTTTATCAAGATTCTTCATTTCGCCTGATATTTAATAGGAAATTGAGAAAACACGGCTGGAACACGAGATTTTTCAAATATTCTCGATACTGGCCGTTTGTACCATTGAAATGTAAGTAAAACCACTGGAACGCTTTATTTTATCAAGATTCTTCATTTCGCCTGATATTTCAGAGGAAATTGAAAAAAACTACTGGAACACGAGATTTTTCAGATATTCTCGAAACTGGCCGTTTGTACCAGTGAAATGTAAGTAAAACCACTGGAACGTCTTATATTTCCAAGATTCTTCATTTCGCCTGATATTTTAGAGGAAATTGAGAAAAAACTACTGGGACACGAGATTTTCAAATATTCTCGAAACTGGCCGTTTGTACCAGTGAAATGTAAGTAAAACCACTGGAACGCTTTATTTTATTAAAATTCTTCATTTCGCCTGATATTTCAGAGGAAATTGAAAAAAACTACTGGAACACGAGATTTTTCAGATATTCTCGAAACTGCCCGTTTGTACCAGTGAAATGTAAGTAAAACCACTGGAACGTCTTATTTTTCAAAGATTCTTCATTTCGCCTGATATTTCAGAGGAAATTGAGAAAAAACTACTGGAACAAGAGATTTTCAAATATTCTCGATACTGGCCGTTTGTACCATTGAAATGTAAGTAAAACCACTGGAACCTCTTATTTGTCGAAAATTCTTCATTTCGCCTGATATTTCAGAGGAAATTGAGAAAAAATTGCTGGAACACGAGATTTTTCAAATATTCTCGATACTGGCCGTTTGTACCATTGAAATGTAAGTAAAACCACTGGAACGCTTTATTTTATCATGATTCTTCATTTCGCCTGATATTTTAGAGGAAACTGAGAAAACACTGCTGGAACACGAAATTTTTTAAATATTCTCGAAACTGGCCGTTTGTACCAATGAAATGCAAGTAAAACCACTGGAACGCTTTTTGTTTTAAAGATTCTTCATTTCGCTTGATATTTCAGAGGAAATTGAGAAAAAACTACTGGAACACGGGATTTTTCAAATATTCACGGTACTGGCCGTTTGTATCAGTGAAATGTAAGTAAAACCACTGGAACGTCTTATTTTTCCAAGATTCTTCATTTCGCCTGATATTTTAGAGGAAATTGAGAAAACTCTGCTGGAACACGAGATTTTTCAAATATTCTCGATACTGGCCGTTTGTACCAGTGAAATGTAAGAAAAACCACTAGAACGCTTTATTTTTCAAAGATTATTCATTTCGCCTGATATTTAAGAGGAAATTGAGAAAAAACTACTAGAACACGAGATTTTTTAAATATTCTCGAAACTGGCCGTTTGTACCAATGAAATGTAAGTAAAACCACTGGAACGCTTTATTTTATCAAGATTCTTCATTTCGCCTGATATTTCAGAGGAAATTGAGAGAAAATTGCTGGAACACGAGATTTTTCAAATATTCTCGATACTGGCCGTTTGTACCATTGAAATGTAAGTAAAACCACTGGAACGCTTTATTTTATCAAGATTCTTCATTTCGCCTGATATTTTAGAGGAAATTGAGAAAGCACTGCTGGAACACTAGATTTTTCAAATATTCTCGATACTGGCCATTTGTACCATTGAAATGTAAGTAAAACCACTGGAACGCTTTATTTTGGCCGTTTGTACCATTGAAATGTAAGTAAAACCACTGGAACGCTTTATTTTATCAAGATTCT
Source organism: Anthrax anthrax (assembly GCA_963971155.1). Taxonomy (NCBI): domain Eukaryota; kingdom Metazoa; phylum Arthropoda; class Insecta; order Diptera; family Bombyliidae; genus Anthrax; species Anthrax anthrax. Next base: position 15,098 of record CAXAQU010000245.1, read on the forward strand.
TCATTTCGCCTGATATTTTAGAGGAAATTGAGAAAACTCTGCTGGAACAAGAGATTTTTCAAATATTATCGATACTGGCCGTTTGTACCATTGAAACGTAAGTAAAACCACTGGAACGCTTTTTTTTATCAAGATTCTTCATTTCGCCTGATATTTTAGAGGAAATTAAGAAAACACTGCTGGAACACGAGATTTTTCAAATATTCTCGATACTGGCCGTTTGTACCATTGAAATGTAAGTAAAACCACTGGAACGCTTTTTTTATCAAGATTCTTCATTTCGCCTGATATTTTAGTGGAAATTGAGAAAACACTGCTGGAACACGAGATTTTTCAAATATTCTCGATACTGGCCGTTTGTACCATTGAAATGTAAGTAAAACCACTGGAACGCTTTATTTTATCAAGATTCTTCATTTCGCCTGATATTTTAGAGGAAATTGAGAAAGCTTTGCTGGAACACTAGATTTTTCAAATATTCTCGATACTGGCCATTTGTACCATTGAAATGTAAGTAAAACCACTGGAACGCTTTATTTTATCAAGATTCTTCATTTCGCCTGATATTTTAGAGGAAATTGAGAAAACTCTGCTGGAACAAGAGATTTTTCAAATATTATCGATACTGGCCGTTTGTACCATTGAAATGTAAGTAAAACCACTGGAACGCCTTATTTTTCCAAGATTCTTCATTTCGCCTGATATTTTAGAGGAAATTGAGAAAACACTGCTGAAACACGAGATTTTTCAAATATTCTCGATACTGGCCGTTTGTACATTGAAATGTAAGTAAAACCACTGGAACGCTTTATTTTTCCAAGATTCTTCATTTCGCCTGATATGGTAGAGGAAATTGAGAAAACACTGCTGGAACACGAGATTTTACAAATATTCTCGATACTGGCCGTTTGTACCATTGAAATGTAAGTAAAACCACTGAAACGCTTTATTTTATCAAGATTCTTCATTTCGCCTGATATTTTAGAGGAAATTGAGAAAGCACTGCTGGAACACTAGATTTTTCAAATATTCTCGATACTGGCCATTTGTACCATTGAAATGTTAGTAAAACCACTGGAACGCTTTATTTTATCAAGATTCTTCATTTTGCCTGATATTTTAGAGGAAATTGAGAAAACACTGCTGGAACACGAGATTTTTCAAATATTCTCGATACTGGCCGTTTGTACCATTGAAATGTAAGTAAAACCACTGGAACGCTTTATTTTATCAAGATTCTTCATTTCGCCTGATATTTCAGAGGAAATTGAAAAAAACTACTGGAACACGAGATTTTTCAGATATTTTCGAAACTGGCCGTTTGTACCAGTGAAATGAAAGTAAAACCACTGGAACGTCTTATATTTCCAAGATTCTTCATTTCGCCTGATATTTCAGAGGAAATTGAGAAAAAACTACTGGAACACGAGATTTTCAAATATTCTCGAAACTGGCCGTTTGTACCAGTGAAATGTAAGTTAAACCACTGGAACGCTTTATTTTATGAAGATTCTTCATTTCGCCTGATATTTCAGAGGAAATTGAAAAAAACTACTGGAACACGAGATTTTTCAGATATTGTCGAAACTGGCCGTTTGTACCATTGAAATGTAAGTAAAACCACTGGAACCTCTTTTTTGTCGAAAATTCTTCATTTCGCCTGATATTTCAGAGGAAATTGAGAAAAAATTGCTGGAACACGAGATTTTTCGAATATTGTCGATACTAGCCGTTTGTACCATTGAAATGTAAGTAAAACCACTGGAACGCTTTATTTTTCCAAGATTCTTCATTTCGCCTGATATGGTAGAGGAAATTGAGAAAACACTGCTGGAACACGAGATTTTTTAAATATTCTCGAAACTGGCCGTTTGTACCAATGAAATGTAAGTAAAACCACTGGAACGCTTTTTTTTTTAAGATTCTTCATTTCGCCTGATATTTAAGAGGAAATTAAGAAAAAACTACTGGAACACGAGATTTTCAAATATTCTCGAAACTGGCCGTTTGTACCAGTGAAATGTAAGTAAAACCACTGGAACGTCTTATATTTCCAAGATTCTTCATTTCGCCTGATATTTCAGAGGAAATTGAGAAAACACTGCTGGAACACGAGATTTTTTAAATATTCTCGAAACTGGCCGTTTGTACCAATGAAATGTAAGTAAAACCACTGGAACGCTTTTTTTTTTTTAAGATTCTTCATTTCGCCTGATATTTCAGAGGAAATTGAAAAAAACTACTGGAACACGAGATTTTTCAGATATTCTCGAAACTGGCCGTTTGTACCAGTGAAATGTAAGTAAAACCACTGGAACCTCTTATTTGTCGAAAATTCTTCATTTCGCCTGATATTTCAGAGGAAATTGAGAAAAAATTGCTGGAACACGAGCCGTTTGTACCATTGAAATGTAAGTAAAACCTCTGGAACGCTTTATTTTTCCAAGATTCTTCATTTCGCCTGATATGGTAGAGGAAATTGAGAAAACACTGCTGGAACACGAGATTTTTTAAATATTCTCGAAACTGGCCGTTTGTACCAATGAAATGTAAGTAAAACCACTGGAACGCTTTTTTTTTAAGATTCTTCATTTCGCCTGATATTTAAGAGGAAATTGAGAAAAAACTACTGGAACACGAGATTTTTCAGATATTCTCGAAACTGGCCGTTTGTACCAGTGAAATGTAAGTAAAACCACTGGAACGTCTTATTTTTCAAAGATTCTTCATTTCGCCTGATATTTCAGAGGAAATTGAGAAAAAACTACTGGAACACGAGATTTTCAAATATTCTCGAAACTGGCCGTTTGTACCAGTGAAATGTAAGTAAAACCACTGGAACGCTTTATTTTATGAAGATTCTTCATTTCGCCTGATATTTCAGAGGAAATTGAAAAATACTACTGGAACACGAGATTTTTCAGATATTCTCGAAACTGGCCGTTTGTACCAGTGAAATGTAAGTAAAACCACTGGAACCTCTTATTTGTCGAAAATTCTTCATTTCGCCTGATATTTCAGAGGAAATTGAGAAAAAATTGCTGGAACACGAAATTTTTCGAATATTGTCGATACTAGCCGTTTGTACCATTGAAATGTAAGTAAAACCACTGGAACGCTTTATTTTTCCAAGATTCTTCATTTCGCCTGATATGGTAGAGGAAATTGAGAAAACACTGCTGGAACACGAGATTTTTTAAATATTCTCGAAACTGGCCGTTTGTACCAGTGAAATGTAAGTAAAACCACTGGAACGCTTTTTGTTTTAAAGATTCTTCATTTCACTTGATATTTCAGAGGAAATTGAGAAAAAACTACTGGAACACGGGATTTTTCAAATATTCACGGTACTGGCCGTTTGTATCAGTGAAATGTAAGTAAAACCACTGGAACGTCTTATTTTTCCAATATTCTTCATTTCGCCTGATATTTTAGAGGAAATTGAGAAAACTCTGCTGGAACACGAGATTTTTCGAATATTCTCGATACTGGCCGTTTGTACCAGTGAAATGTAAGAAAAACCACTAGAACGCTTTATTTTTCAAAGATTCTTCATTTCGCCTGATATTTAAGAGGAAATTGAGAAAAAACTAATAGAACACGAGATTTTTTAAATATTCTCGAAACTGGCCGTTTGTACCAATGAAATGTAAGTAAAACCACTGGAACGCTTTATTTTATTAAGATTCTTCATTTCGCCTGATATTTCAGAGGAAATTGAGAGAAAATTGCTGGAACACGAGATTTTTCAAATATTCTCGATACTGGCCGCTTGTACCGGTGAAATGTAAGTAAAACCACTGGAACGCTTTATTTTTCCAAGATTCTTCATTTCGCCTTTTATTTCTGAGGAAATTGAGAAAAAACCACTGGAACACGAGATTTTTCAAATATTCTCGAAACTGGCCGTTTGTACCATTGAAATGTAAGTAAAACCACTGGAACGCTATATTTTTCAAAGATTTTTCATTTCGCCTGATATTTAAGAGGAAATTGAGAAAAAACTACTGGAACACGAGATTTTTCAAATATTCTCGAAACAGGCCGTTTGTACCGGTGAAATGTAAGTAAAACCACTGGAACGTCTTATATTTGCAAGATTCTTCATTTCGCCTGATATTTCAGAGGAAATTGAGAAAAAATTGCTGGCACACGAGATTTTTCAAATACTCTCGATACTGGCCGTTTCTACCAGTGAAATGTAAGAAAAACCACCAGAACGCTTTATTTTTCAAAGATTCTTCATTTCGCCTGATATTTAAGAGGAAATTGAGAAAAAACTACTAGAACACGAGATTTTTCAAATATTCTCGATAATGGCCGTTTGTACCAGTGAAATGTAAGTAAAACCACTGGAACGCTTTATTTTATCAAGATTCTTCATTTCGCCAGATATTTTAGAGGAAATTGAGAAAACACTGCTGGAACACGAGATTTTTCAAATATTCTCGATACTGGCCGTTTGTACCATTGAAATGTAAGTAAAACCACTGGAACGCCTTATTTTTAAAAAGATTCTTCATTTCGCCTGATATTTTAGAGGAAATTGAGAAAACACTGCTGGAACACGAGATTTTTCAAATATTCTCGATACTGGCCGTTTGTACCATTGAAATGTAAGTAAAACCACTGGAACGCTTTATTTTATCATGATTCTTCATTTCGCCTGATATTTTAGAGGAAATTGAGAAAACACTGCTGGAACACGAGATTTTTCAAATATTCTCGATACTGGCAGTTTGTACCATTGAAATGTAAGTAAAACCACTATAACGCTTTATTTTTCCAAGATTCTTCATTTCGCCTGATATGGTAGAGGAAATTGAGAAAACACTGCTGGAACACGAGATTTTACAAATATCCTCGATACTGGCCGTTTGTACCATTGAAATGTAAGTAAAACCACTGAAACGCTTTATTTTATCAAGATTCTTCATTTCGCCTGATATTTTAGAGGAAATTGAGAAAGCACTGCTGGAACACTAGATTTTTTAAATATTCTCGATACTGGCCGTTTGTACCATTGAAATGTAAGTAAAACCACTGAAACGCTTTATTTTATCAAGATTCTTCATCTCGCCCTATATTTTAGAGGAAATTGAGAAAACACTGCTGGAACACGAGATTTTTCAAATATTCTCGATACTGGCCGTTTGTACCATTGAAATGTAAGTAAAACCACTGGAACGCTTTATTTTATCAAGATTCTTCATATCGCCTGATATTTTAGAGGAAATTGAGAAAGCACTGCTGGAACACTAGATTTTTCAAATATTCTCGATACTGGCCATTTGTACCATTGAAATGTAAGTAAAACCACTGGAACGCTTTATTTTATCAAGATTCTTCATTTCGCCTGATATTTTAGAGGAAATTGAGAAAACACTGCTGGAACACGAGATTTTTCAAATATTCTCGATACTGGCCGTTTGTACCATTGAAATGTAAGTAAAACCACTGGAACGCTTTTTTTATCAAGATTCTTCATTTCGCCTGATATTTTAGTGGAAATTGAGAAAACACTGCTGGAACACGAGATTTTTCAAATATTCTCGATACTGGCCGTTTGTACCATTGAAATGTAAGTAAAACCACTGGAACGCTTTATTTTATCAAGATTCTTCATTTCGCCTGATATTTTAGAGGAAATTGAGAAAGCACTGCTGGAACACTAGATTTTTCAAATATTCTCGATACTGGCCATTTGTACCATTGAAATGTAGGTAAAACCACTGGAACGCCTTATTTTTCCAAGATTCTTCATTTCGCCTGATATTTTAGAGGAAATTGAGAAAACACTGCTGAAACACGAGATTTTTCAAATATTCTCGATACTGGCCGTTTGTACCATTGAAATGTAAGTAAAACCACTGGAACGCTTTATTTTTCCAAGATTCTTCATTTCGCCTGATATGGTAGAGGAAATTGAGAAAACACTGCTGGAACACGAGATTTTACAAATATTCTCGATACTGGCCGTTTGTACCATTGAAATGTAAGTAAAACCACTGGAACGCTTTATTTTATCAAGATTCTTCATTTCGCCTGATATTTTAGAGGAAATTGAGAAAGCACTGCTGGAACACTAGATTTTTCAAATATTCTCGATACAGGCCATTTGTACCATTGAAATGTTAGTAAAACCACTGGAACGCTTTATTTTATCAAGATTCTTCATTTCGCCTGATATTTTAGAGGAAATTGAGAAAACACTGCTGGAACACGAGATTTTTCAAATATTCTCGATACTGGCCGTTTGTACCATTGAAATGTAAGTAAAACCACTGGAACGCTTTATTTTATCAAGATTCTTCATTTCGCCTGATATTTCAGAGGAAATTGAAAAAAACTACTGGAACACGAGATTTTTCAGATATTCTCGAAACTGGCCGTTTGTACCAGTGAAATGTAAGTAAAACCACTGGAACGTCTTATATTTCCAAGATTCTTCATTTCGCCTGATATTTCAGAGGAAATTGAGAAAAAATTGCTGGAACACGAGATTTTTCAAATATTCTCGATACTGGCCATTTGTACCATTGAAATGTAAGTAAAACCACTGGAACGCTTTATTTTATCAAGATTCTTCATTTGGCCTGATATTTCAGAGGAAATTGAGAAAAAACTACTGGAACACGAGATTTTTCAGATATTCTCGAAACTGGCCGTTTGTACCAGTGAAATGTAAGTAAAACCACTGGAACGTCTTATTTTTCAAAGATTCTTCATTTCGCCTGATATTTCAGAGGAAATTGAGAAAAAACTACTGGAACACGAGATTTTCAAATATTCTCGAAACTGGCCGTTTGTACCAGTGAAATGTAAGTAAAACCACTGGAACGTCTTATTTGTCGAAAATTCTTCATTTCGCCTGATATTTCAGAGGAAATTGTGAAAAAATTGCTGGAACACGAGATTTTTCGAATATTGTCGATACTAGCCTTTTGTACCATTGAAATGTAAGTAAAACCACTGGAACGCTTTATTTTTCCAAGATTCTTCATTTCGCCTGATATGGTAGAGGAAATTGAGAAAACACTGCTGGAACACGAGATTTTACAAATATTCTCGATACTGGCCGTTTGTACCATTGAAATGTAAGTAAAACCACTGGAACGCTTTATTTTATCAAGATTCTTCATTTCGCCTGATATTTTAGAGGAAATTGAGAAAGCACTGCTGGAACACTAGATTTTTCAAATATTCTCGATACAGGCCATTTGTACCATTGAAATGTTAGTAAAACCACTGGAACGCTTTATTTTATCAAGATTCTTCATTTCGCCTGATATTTTAGAGGAAATTGAGAAAACACTACTGGAACACGAGATTTTTCAGATATTCTCGAAACTGGCCGTTTGTACCAGTGAAATGTAAGTAAAACCACTGGAACGTCTTATATTTCCAAGATTCTTCATTTCGCCTGATATTTCAGAGGAAATTGAGAAAAAATTGCTGGAACACGAGATTTTTCAAATATTCTCGATACTGGCCATTTGTACCATTGAAATGTAAGTAAAACCACTGGAACGCTTTATTTTTCCAAGATTCTTCATTTCGCCTGATATGGTAGAGGAAATTGAGAAAACACTGCTGGAACACGAGATTTTTTAAATATTCTCGAAACTGGCCGTTTGTACCAATGAAATGTAAGTAAAACCACTGGAACGCTTTTTTTTTTTAAGATTCTTCATTTCGCCTGATATTTAAGAGGAAATTGAGAAAAAACTACTGGAACACGAGATTTTCAAATATTCTCGAAACTGGCCGTTTGTACCAGTGAAATGTAAGTAAAACCACTGGAACGCTTTATTTTATTAAGATTCTTCATTTCGCCTGATATTTCAGAGGAAATTGAGAAAAAACTACTGGAACACGAGATTTTCAAATATTCTCGAAACTGGCCGTTTGTACCAGTGAAATGTAAGTAAAACCACTGGAACGTCTTATTTTTCAAAGATTCTTCATTTCGCCTGATATTTCAGAGGAAATTGAGAGAAAATTGCTGGAACACGAGATTTTTCAAATATTCTCGATACTGGCCGTTTGTACCATTGAAATGTAAGTAAAACCACTGGAACGCTTTATTTTTCCAAGATTCTTCATTTCGCCTGATATGGTAGAGGAAATTGAGAAAACACTGCTGGAACACGAGATTTTACAAATATTCTCGATACTGGCCGTTTGTACCATTGAAATGTAAGTAAAACCACTGGAACGCTTTATTTTTCCAAGATTCTTCATTTCGCCTGATATGGTAGAGGAAATTGAGAAAACACTGCTGGAACACGAGATTTTTTAAATATTCTCGAAACTGGCCGTTTGTACCAATGAAATGTAAGTAAAACCACTGGAACGCTTTTTTTTTTTAAGATTCTTCATTTCGCCTGATATTTAAGAGGAAATTGAGAAAAAACTACTGGAACACGAGATTTTCAAATATTCTCGAAACTGGCCGTTTGTACCAGTGAAATGTAAGTAAAACCACTGGAACGCTTTATTTTATTAAGATTCTTCATTTCGCCTGATATTTCAGAGGAAATTGAGAAAACACTGCTGGAACACGAGATTTTACAAATATTCTCGATACTGGCCGTTTGTACCATTGAAATGTAAGTAAAACCACTGGAACGCTTTATTTTTCCAAGATTCTTCATTTCGCCTGATATGGTAGAGGAAATTGAGAAAACACTGCTGGAACACGAGATTTTACAAATATTCTCGATACTGGCCGTTTGTACCATTGATATGTAAGTAAAACCACTGGAACGCTTTATTTTATCAAGATTCTTCATTTCGCCTGATATTTTAGAGGAAATTGAGAAAGCACTGCTGGAACACTAGATTTTTCAAATATTCTCGATACAGGCCATTTGTACCATTGAAATGTTAGTAAAACCACTGGAACGCTTTATTTTATCAAGATTCTTCATTTCGCCTGATATTTTAGAGGAAATTGAGAAAACACTACTGGAACACGAGATTTTTCAGATATTCTCGAAACTGGCCGTTTGTACCAGTGAAATGTAAGTAAAACCACTGGAACGTCTTATATTTCCAAGATTCTTCATTTCGCCTGATATTTCAGAGGAAATTGAGAAAAAATTGCTGGAACACGAGATTTTTCAAATATTCTCGATACTGGCCATTTGTACCATTGAAATGTAAGTAAAACCACTGGAACGCTTTATTTTATCAAGATTCTTCATTTGGCCTGATATTTCAGAGGAAATTGAGAAAAAATTGCTGGAACACGAGATTTTTCAAATATTCTCGATACTGGCCATTTGTACCATTGAAATGTAAGTAAAACCACTGGAACGCTTTATTTTACCAAGATTCTTCATTTGGCCTGATATTTCAGAGGAAATTGAGAAAAAACTACTGGAACACGAGATTTTTCAGATATTCTCGAAACTGGCCGTTTGTACCAGTGAAATGTAAGTAAAACCACTGGAACGCTTTATTTTATGAAGATTCTTCATTTCGCCTGATATGGTAGAGGAAATTGAAAAAAACTACTGGAACACGAGATTTTTCAGATATTCTCGAAACTGGCCGTTTGTACCATTGAAATGTAAGTAAAACCACTGGAACGCTTTATTTTATCAAGATTCTTCATTTCGCCTGATATTTTAGAGGAAATTGAGAAAAAATTGCTGGAACACGAGATTTTTCGAATATTGTCGATACTAGCCGTTTGTACCATTGAAATGTAAGTAAAACCACTGGAACGCTTTATTTTTCCAAGATTCTTCATTTCGCCTGATATGGTAGAGGAAATTGAGAAAACACTGCTGGAACACGAGATTTTTTAAATATTCTCGAAACTGGCCGTTTGTACCAATGAAATGTAAGTAAAACCACTGGAACGCTTTTTTTTTTTAAGATTCTTCATTTCGCCTGATATTTAAGAGGAAATTGAGAAAAAACTACTGGAACACGAGATTTTCAAATATTCTCGAAACTGGCCGTTTGTACCAGTGAAATGTAAGTAAAACCACTGGAACGCTTTATTTTATTAAGATTCTTCATTTCGCCTGATATTTCAGAGGAAATTGAGAAAAAACTACTGGAACACGAGATTTTCAAATATTCTCGAAACTGGCCGTTTGTACCAGTGAAATGTAAGTAAAACCACTGGAACGTCTTATTTTTCAAAGATTCTTCATTTCGCCTGATATTTCAGAGGAAATTGAGAGAAAATTGCTGGAACACGAGATTTTTCAAATATTCTCGATACTGGCCGTTTGTACCATTGAAATGTAAGTAAAACCACTGGAACGCTTTATTTTATCAAGATTCTTCATGTCGCCTGATATTTTAGAGGAAATTGAGAAAGCACTGCTGGAACACTAGATTTTTCAAATATTCTCGATACTGGCCGTTTGTACCATTGAAATGTAAGTAAAACCACTGGAACCTCTTATTTGTCGAAAATTCTTCATTTCGCCTGATATTTCAGAGGAAATTGTGAAAAAATTGCTGGAACACGAGATTTTTCGAATATTGTCGATACTAGCCTTTTGTACCATTGAAATGTAAGTAAAACCACTGGAACGCTTTATTTTTCCAAGATTCTTCATTTCGCCTGATATGGTAGAGGAAATTGAGAAAACACAGCTGGAACACGAGATTTTTTAAATATTCTCGAAACTGGCCGTTTGTACCAATGAAATGTAAGTAAAACCACTGGAACGCTTTTTTTTTTAAGATTCTTCATTTCGCCTGATATTTAAGAGGAAATTGAGAAAAAACTACTGGAACACGAGATTTTTCAAATATTCTCGAAACTGGCCGTTTGTACAAGTGAAATGTAAGTAAAACCACTGGAACGTCTTATTTGTCGAAAATTCTTCATTTCGCCTGATATTTCAGAGGAAATTGAGAAAAAACTACTGGAACACGGGATTTTTCAAATATTCACGGTACTGGCCGTTTGTATCAGTGAAATGTAAGTAAAACCACTGGAACGTCTTATTTTTCCAAGATTCTTCATTTCGCCTGATATTTTAGAGGAAATTGAGAAAACTCTGCTGGAACACGAGATTTTTCGAATATTCTCGATACTGGCCGTTTGTACCAGTGAAATGTAAGAAAAACCACTAGAACGCTTTATTTTTCAAAGATTCTTCATTTCGCCTGATATTTAAGAGGAAATTGAGAAAAAACTACTGGAACACGAGATTTTTTAAATATTGTCGATACTAGCCGTTTGTACCAATGAAATGTAAGTAAAACCACTGGAACGCTTTATTTTATTAACATTCTTCATTTCGCCTGATATTTCAGAGGAAATTGAGTGAAAATTGCTGGAACACGAGATTTTTCAAATATTCTCGATACTGGCCGTTTGTACCGGTGAAATGTAAGTAAAACCACTGGAACGTCTTATATTTCCAAGATTCTTCATTTCGCCTTATATTTCTGAGGAAATTGAGAAAAAACTACTGGAACACGAGATTTTTCAAATATTCTCGAAACAGGCCGTTTGTACCGTTGGAATGTAAGTAAAACCACTGGAACGTCTTATATTTCCAAGATTCTTCATTTCGCCTGATATTTCAGAGGAAATTGAGAAAAAATTGCTGGAACACGAGATTTTTCAAATACTCTCGATACTGGCCATTTGTACCAGTGAAATGTAAGAAAAACCACTAGAACGCATTATTTTTCAAAGATTCTTCATTTCGCCTGATATTTAAGAGGAAATTGAGAAAAAACTACTGGAACACGAGATTTTTCAAATATTCTCGATAATGGCCGTTTGTACCAGTGAAATGTAAGTAAAACCACTGGAACGCTTTATTTTATCAAGATTCTTCATTTCGCCTGATATTTTAGAGGAAATTGAGAAAACACTGCTGGAACACGAGATTTTTCAAATATTCTCGATACTGGCCGTTTGTACCATTGAAATGTAAGTAAAACCACTGGAACGCCTTATTTTTCCAAGATTCTTCATTTCGCCTGATATTTTAGAGGAAATTGAGAAAACCCTGCTGGAACACGAGATTTTTCAAATATTCTCGATACTGGCCGTTTGTACCATTGAAATGTAAGTAAAACCACTGGAACGCTTTATTTTATCAAGATTCTTCATTTCGCCTGATATTTTAGAGGAAATTGAGGAAACACTGCTGGAACACGAGATTTTTCAAATATTTTCGATACTGGCCGTTTGTACCATTGAAATGTAAGTAAAACCACTGGAACGCCTTATTTTTCCAAGATTCTTCATTTCGCCTGATATTATAGAGTAAATTGAGAAAACACTGCTGGAACACGAGATTTTTCAAATATTATCGATACTGGCCGTTTGTACCATTGAAATGTAAGTAAAACCACTGGAACGTCTTATTTTTCCAAGATTCTTCATTTCGCCTGATATTTTAAAGGAAATTGAGAAAACACTGCTGGAACACGAGATTTTTCAAATATTCTCGATACTGGCCGTTTGTACCATTGAAATGTAAGTAAAACCACTGGAACGCCTTATTTTTCCAAGATTCTTCATTTCGCCTGATATTTTAGAGGAAATTGAGAAAACACTGCTGGAACACGAGATTTTTCAAATATTCTCGATACTGGCCGTTTGTACCATTGAAATGTAAGTAAAACCACTGGAACGCTTTATTTTATCAAGATTCTTCATTTCGCCTGATATTTTAGAGGAAACTGAGGAAACACTGCTGGAACACGAGATTTTTCAAATATTTTCGATACTAGCCGTTTGTACCAATGAAATGTAAGTAAAACCACTGGAACGCTTTATTTTATTAACATTCTTCATTTCGCCTGATATTTCAGAGGAAATTGAGAGAAAATTGCTGGAACACGAGATTTTTCAAATATTCTCGATACTGGCCGTTTGTACCATTGAAATGTAAGTAAAACCACTGGAACGTCTTATATTTCCAAGATTCTTCATTTCGCCTTATATTTCTGAGGAAATTGAGAAAAAACAACTGGAACACGAGATTTTTCAAATATTCTCGAAACTGGCCGGTTGTACCAGTGAAATGTAAGTAAAACCACTGGAACGTCTTATTTTTCAAAGATTTTTCATTTCGCCTGATATTTAAGAGGAAATTGAGAAAAAACTACTGGAACACGAGATTTTTCAAATATTCTCGAAACAGGCCGTTTGTACCGGTGGAATGTAAGTAAAACCACTGGAACGTCTTATATTTCCAAGATTCTTCATTTCGCCTGATATTTCAGAGGAAATTGAGAAAAAATTGCTGGAACACGAGATTTTTCAAATACTCTCGATACTGGCCGTTTGTACCAGTGAAATGTAAGAAAAACCACTAGAACGCATTATTTTTCAAAGATTCTTCATTTCGCCTGATATTTAAGAGGAAATTGAGAAAAAACTACTGGAACACGAGATTTTTCAAATATTCTCGATAATGGCCGTTTGTACCGGTGAAATGTAAGTAAAACCACTGGAATGTCTTATATTTCCAAGATTCTTCATTTCGCCTTATATTTCTGAGGAAATTGAGAAAAAACTACTGGAACACGAGATTTTTCAAATATTCTCGAAACTGGCCGTTTGTACCAGTGAAATGTAAGTAAAACCACTGGAACGCTATATTTTTCCAAGATTCTTCATTTCGCCTGATATTTCAGAGGAAATTGAGAGAAAATTGCTGGAACACGAGATTTTTCAAATATTCTCGATACTGCCGTTTGTACCGGTGAAATGTAAGTAAAACCACTGGAACGTCTTATATTTCCAAGATTCTTCATTTCGCCTGATATTTTAGAGGAAATTGAGAAAACACTGCTGGAACACGAGATTTTTCAAATATTCTCGATACTGGCCGTTTGTACCATTGAAATGTAAGTAAAACCACTGGAACGCCTTATTTTTAAAAAGATTCTTCATTTCGCCTGATATTTTAGAGGAAATTGAGAAAACACTGCTGGAACACGAGATTTTTCAAATATTCTCGATACTGGCCGTTTGTACCATTGAAATGTAAGTAAAACCACTGGAACGTCTTATTTTTCCAAGATTCTTCATTTCGCCTGATATTTTAGAGGAAATTGAGAAAACACTGCTGGAACACGAGATTTTTCAAATATTCTCGATACTGGCCGTTTGTACCATTGAAATGTAAGTAAAACCACTGGAACGCTTTATTTTTCCAAGATTCTTCATTTCGCCTGATATGGTAGAGGAAATTGAGAAAACACTGCTGGAACACGAGATTTTACAAATATTCTCGATACTGGCCGTTTGTACCATTGAAATGTAAGTAAAACCACTGAAACGCTTTATTTTATCAAGATTCTTCATTTCGCCTGATATTTTAGAGGAAATTGAGAAAGCACTGCTGGAACACTAGATTTTTCAAATATTCTCTATACTGGCCGTTTGTACCATTGAAATGTAAGTAAAACCACTGGAACGCTTTATTTTATCAAGATTCTTCATTTCGCCTGATATTTTAGAGGAAATTGAGAAAACTCTGCTGGAACAAGAGATTTTTCAAATATTATCGATACTGGCCGTTTGTACCATTGAAATGTAAGTAAAACCACTGGAACGTCTTATTTTTCCAAGATTCTTCATTTCGCCTGATATTTTAGAGGAAATTGAGAAAACACTGCTGGAACACGAGATTTTTCAAATATTCTCGATACTGGCCGTTTGTACCATTGAAACGTAAGTAAAACCACTGGAACGCTTTATTTTATCAAGATTCTTCATTTCGCCTGATATTTTAGAGGAAATTGAGAAAACACTGCTGGAACACGAGATTTTTCAAATATTCTCGATACTGGCCGTTTGTACCATTGAAATGTAAGTAAAACCACTGGAACGCTTTTTTTATCAAGATTCTTCATTTCGCCTGATATTTTAGTGGAAATTGAGAAAACACTGCTGGAACACGAGATTTTTCAAATATTCTCGATACTGGCCGTTTGTACCATTGAAATGTAAGTAAAACCACTGGAACGCTTTATTTTATCAAGATTCTTCATTTCGCCTGATATTTTAGAGGAAATTGAGAAAGCACTGCTGGAACACTAGATTTTTCAAATATTCTCGATACTGGCCATTTGTACCATTGAAATGTAAGTAAAACCACTGGAACGCTTTATTTTATCAAGATTCTTCATTTCGCCTGATATTTCAGAGGAAATTGAGAAAACACTGCTGGAACACGAGATTTTTTAAATATTCTCGAAACTGGCCGTTTGTACCAATGAAATGTAAGTAAAACCACTGGAACGCTTTTTTTTTTTAAGATTCTTCATTTCGCCTGATATTTCAGAGGAAATTGAAAAAAACTACTGGAACACGAGATTTTTCAGATATTCTCGAAACTGGCCGTTTGTACCAGTGAAATGTAAGTAAAACCACTGGAACCTCTTATTTGTTGAAAATTCTTCATTTCGCCTGATATTTCAGAGGAAATTGAGAAAAAATTGCTGGAACACGAGATTTTTCGAATATTGTCGATACTAGCCGTTTGTACCATTGAAATGTAAGTAAAACCTCTGGAACGCTTTATTTTTCCAAGATTCTTCATTTCGCCTGATATGGTAGAGGAAATTGAGAAAACACTGCTGGAACACGAGATTTTTTAAATATTCTCGAAACTGGCCGTTTGTACCAATGAAATGTAAGTAAAACCACTGGAACGCTTTTTTTTTAAGATTCTTCATTTCGCCTGATATTTAAGAGGAAATTGAGAAAAAACTACTGGAACACGAGATTTTTCAGATATTCTCGAAACTGGCCGTTTGTACAAGTGAAATGTAAGTAAAACCACTGGAACGTCTTATTTTTCAAAGATTCTTCATTTCGCCTGATATTTCAGAGGAAATTGAGAAAAAACTACTGGAACACGAGATTTTCAAATATTCTCGAAACTGGCCGTTTGTACCAGTGAAATGTAAGTAAAACCACTGGAACGCTTTATTTTATGAAGATTCTTCATTTCGCCTGATATTTCAGAGGAAATTGAAAAATACTACTGGAACACGAGATTTTTCAGATATTCTCGAAACTGGCCGTTTGTACCAGTGAAATGTAAGTAAAACCACTGGAACCTCTTATTTGTCGAAAATTCTTCATTTCGCCTGATATTTCAGAGGAAATTGAGAAAAAATTGCTGGAACACGAGATTTTTCGAATATTGTCGATACTAGCCGTTTGTACCATTGAAATGTAAGTAAAACCACTGGAACGCTTTATTTTTCCAAGATTCTTCATTTCGCCTGATATGGTAGAGGAAATTGAGAAAACACTGCTGGAACACGAGATTTTTTAAATATTCTCGAAACTGGCCGTTTGTACCAATGAAATGTAAGTAAAACCACTGGAACGCTTTTTGTTTTAAAGATTCTTCATTTCGCCTGATATTTAAGAGGAAATTGAGAAAAAACTACTAGAACACGAGATTTTTCAAATATTCTCGATAATGGCCGTTTGTACCAGTGAAATGTAAGTAAAACCACTGGAACGCTTTATTTTATCAAGATTCTTCATTTCGCCAGATATTTTAGAGGAAATTGAGAAAACACTGCAGGAACACGAGATTTTTCAAATATTCTCGATACTGGCCGTTTGTACCATTGAAATGTAAGTAAAACCACTGGAACGCCTTATTTTTAAAAAGATTCTTCATTTCGCCTGATATTTTAGAGGAAATTGAGAAAACACTGCTGGAACACGAGATTTTTCAAATATTCTCGAAACTGGCCGTTTGTACCAGTGAAATGTAAGTAAAACCACTGGAACGCTTTATTTTATGAAGATTCTTCATTTCGCCTGATATTTCAGAGGAAATTGAAAAATACTACTGGAACACGAGATTTTTCAGATATTCTCGAAACTGGCCGTTTGTACCAGTGAAATGTAAGTAAAACCACTGGAACCTCTTATTTGTCGAAAATTCTTCATTTCGCCTGATATTTCAGAGGAAATTGAGAAAAAATTGCTGGAACACGAGATTTTTCGAATATTGTCGATACTAGCCGTTTGTACCATTGAAATGTAAGTAAAACCACTGGAACGCTTTATTTTTCCAAGATTCTTCATTTCACTTGATATTTCAGAGGAAATTGAGAAAAAACTACTGGAACACGGGATTTTTCAAATATTCACGGTACTGGCCGTTTGTATCAGTGAAATGTAAGTAAAACCACTGGAACGTCTTATTTTTCCAATATTCTTCATTTCGCCTGATATTTTAGAGGAAAT
Organism: Anthrax anthrax; assembly: GCA_963971155.1. Taxonomy (NCBI): domain Eukaryota; kingdom Metazoa; phylum Arthropoda; class Insecta; order Diptera; family Bombyliidae; genus Anthrax; species Anthrax anthrax. Next base: position 32,325 of record CAXAQU010000245.1, read on the forward strand.
TGAGAAAACTCTGCTGGAACACGAGATTTTTCGAATATTCTCGATACTGGCCGTTTGTACCAGTGAAATGTAAGAAAAACCACTAGAACGCTTTATTTTTCAAAGATTCTTCATTTCGCCTGATATTTAAGAGGAAATTGAGAAAAAACTAATAGAACACGAGATTTTTTAAATATTCTCGAAACTGGCCGTTTGTACCAATGAAATGTAAGTTAAACCACTGGAACGCTTTATTTTATTAAGATTCTTCATTTCGCCTGATATTTCAGAGGAAATTGAGAGAAAATTGCTGGAACACGAGATTTTTCAAATATTCTCGATACTGGCCGCTTGTACCGGTGAAATGTAAGTAAAACCACTGGAACGCTTTATTTTTCCAAGATTCTTCATTTCGCCTTTTATTTCTGACGAAATTGAGAAAAAACAACTGGAACACGAGATTTTTCAAATATTCTCGAAACTGGCCGTTTGCACCATTGAAATGTAAGTAAAACCACTGGAACGCTATATTTTTCAAAGATTTTTCATTTCGCCTGATATTTAAGAGGAAATTGAGAAAAAACTACTGGAACACGAGATTTTTCAAATATTCTCGAAACAGGCCGTTTGTACCGGTGAAATGTAAGTAAAACCACTGGAACGTCTTATATTTCCAAGATTCTTCATTTCGCCTGATATTTCAGAGGAAATTGAGAAAAAATTGCTGGCACACGAGATTTTTCAAATACTCTCGATACTGGCCGTTTGTACCAGTGAAATGTAAGAAAAACCACCAGAACGCTCTATTTTTCAAAGATTCTTCATTTCGCCTGATATTTAAGAGGAAATTGAGAAAAAACTACTAGAACACGAGATTTTTCAAATATTCTCGATAATGGCCGTTTGTACCAGTGAAATGTAAGTAAAACCACTGGAACGCTTTATTTTATCAAGATTCTTCATTTCGCCAGATATTTTAGAGGAAATTGAGAAAACACTGCAGGAACACGAGATTTTTCAAATATTCTCGATACTGGCCGTTTGTACCATTGAAATGTAAGTAAAACCACTGGAACGCCTTATTTTTAAAAAGATTCTTCATTTCGCCTGATATTTTAGAGGAAATTGAGAAAACACTGCTGGAACACGAGATTTTTCAAATATTCGCGATACTGGCCGTTTGTACCATTGAAATGTAAGTAAAACCACTGGAACGCTTTATTTTATCATGATTCTTCATTTCGCCTGATATTTTAGAGGAAATTGAGAAAACACTGCTGGAACACGAGATTTTTCAAATATTCTCGATACTGGCAGTTTGTACCATTGAAATGTAAGTAAAACCACTATAACGCTTTATTTTTCCAAGATTCTTCATTTCGCCTGATATGGTAGAGGAAATTGAGAAAACACTGCTGGAACACGAGATTTTACAAATATTCTCGATACTGGCCGTTTGTACCATTGAAATGTAAGTAAAACCACTGGAACGCTTTTTTTATCAAGATTCTTCATTTCGCCTGATATTTTAGTGGAAATTGAGAAAACACTGCTGGAACACGAGATTTTTCAAATATTCTCGATACTGGCCGTTTGTACCATTGAAATGTAAGTAAAACCACTGGACGCTTTATTTTATCAAGATTCTTCATTTCGCCTGATATTTTAGAGGAAATTGAGAAAGCACTGCTGGAACACTAGATTTTTCAAATATTCTCGATACTTACTGGCCATTTGTACCATTGAAATGTAAGTAAAACCACTGGAACGCTTTATTTTATCAAGATTCTTCATTTCGCCTGATATTTTAGAGGAAATTGAGAAAAACTCTGCTGGAACACGAGATTTTTCAAATATTCTCGATACTGGCCGTTTTGTACCATTGAAATGTAAGTAAAACCACTGGAACGCTTTATTTTTCCAAGATTCTTCATTTCGCCTGATATGGTAGTGGAAATTGAGAAAACAACTGCTGGAACACGAGATTTTACAAATATTCTCGATACTGGCCGTTTGTACCATTGAAATGTAAGTAAAACCACTGGAAACGCTTTATTTTATCAAGATTCTTCATTTCGCCTGATATTTTAGAGGAAATTGAGAAAGCACTGCTGGAACACTAGATTTTTCAAATATTCTCGATACTGGCCATTTGTACCATTGAAATGTAAGCAAAACCACTGGATCGCTCTTATTTTTCCAAGATTCTTCATTTCGCCTGATATTTTAGAGGAAATTGAGAAAACACAGCTGAAACACGAGATTTTTCAAATATTCTCGATACTGGCCGTTTGTACCATTGAAATGTAAGTAAAACCACTGGAACGCTTTATTTTTTCCAAGATTCTTCATTTCGCCTGATATGGTAGAGGAAATTGAGAAGAACACTGCTGGAACACGAGATTTTACAAATATTCTCGATACTGGCCGTTTTGTACCATTGAAATGTAAGTAAAACCACTGCGAACGCTTTATTTTTATCAAGATTCTTCATATTCGCCTGATATTTTAGAGGAAATTGAGAAAGCACTGCTGGAACACTAGATTTTTCAAATATTCTCGATACTGGCCATTTGTACCATTGAAATGTTAGTAAAACCACTGGAACGCTTTATTTTATCAAGATTCTTCATTTGGCCTGATATTTTAGAGGAAATTGAGAAAAACACTGCTGGAACACGAGATTTTTTCAAATATTCTCGATACTGGCCGTTTGTACCATTGAAATGTAAGTAAAACCACTGGGAACGCTTTATTTTTATCAAGATTCTTCATTTCGCCTGATATTTCAGAGGAAATTGAAAAAAACTACTGGAACACGAGATTTTTCAGATATTCTCGAAACTTGGCCGTTTGTACCAGTGAAATGTTA
>CAXAQU010000246.1:5000-10000 GCA_963971155.1 Anthrax anthrax
TTTATTACTTACTTACTTTCTTTCTTTCTTTCTTGATAAATATATATATATATATCTATATATAAAGTACATGTCATACATAGGTTTTAGGAAACCGAAATGCTCAGAAACTGTAAAAATTTGTTCATTTATATGAAAAATTTTTTTATTAATACATTTATAATAAAATAAATGTTATTAATTATTATTACTAATCAGTTTGACTCATAAAGCATATTCATTTGATTAATTAATTCAATTTTTTTAAAATTATTAACATTTTTTGAAAATGGAAGAGCCGACATCAAAAAAATATATGGAGAAATATCATCATGTACTTTTCAGGTATAAATTTATTATATACCATCAGTTTGACTAATAAAACATAATAACTTATTTAATTAATTAAATTTTTTTCGAATTATTAATATTTTTTTAAAAAAATATCTTCTAGCCGAGTATACATAACCCGATGGTACCATAAACGCCTATATATATTTTTAGCGGTCGACACTATCTTTGACATATGTCAATATTGGTGTGTACAATTGATATAGCACCAATCATGTATATGCCGAAATGATCAGAAATTGTAAAAATTTGTTCATTTATACATTTATAATAAAATAAATGTTATTAATTATTATTACTAATCAATTTGACTCATAAAGCATATTCATTTGGTTAATTAATTCAATTTTTTTAAAATTATTAACATTTTTTAAAAATGGAAGAGCCGACATCAAAAAAATATATGGAGAAATATCATCATGTACTTTTCAGGTATAAATTTATTATATACCATTTAACCATAATAATATACTTTTTATAATATACATATAAGCCGATACCTATCTTTGAGGTATGGCTTGTGTGTACATACATATACACCCAATATTTCGCTATACGGCCGCTCTTTAAAAGGCATTTCGGTATAATGGCCCTCTTCAATTAAGGCACGTTAGAACGTTTCGCTATAACGGCATAAAGCGACTGGTTTAGACTTGTCTGTGTCTGTGAGTGTGTTTTATTACATATTTATTACTGATTGTTACACATTAACTGAAAAAAGTGGAAACAATTAGGGACCTTTTTGGTACGTAAGTACGTATATGTATGTACAAATTAAAAATTAGCGAAAAATAATGACGAAAGTGATTTGCAGGTTACCAGGTTGTAGGTTTGCAGGCTAGTCGTCTTCATATTAAAGCCATTTTTAAAAAAATTATGTATGTGCATACATAATATATGTATATTTTGTTTTTTTTTTTTATATCGACGGAATTTTAAAATATATAATTTTATATACACATATGTATATATAATATATTTTTATCTATCTTTTTATATGTATATATAGTGATAATATATACACTTATTAATATATTTAATATCTTGTTAAAACAATATATAATAATAATAATAATATTGCTTTAGCAAAATTTTAATAGAATCTGAGGCCAAACGAACGATATATATATATATGTATACTATATCGTATATAGTACATATAATAAAATCGATCTTTTTGACCTCTTCATCATATTATTGGATAAATTCAAATTAATATCTCGAATCATCAAGCAAAGGATGAGCTTCAGTGGATCGCAGTATGGCAGCTGCTCTACCACTTACAACACCTTGCCCGTTACCAAAGTCGTTTACAATTGATTCTAGGCATTGACATCGTATTTAATAAAATTTAGTCAAATTAACTAGCTTTTTGTATAGGCGCTATTAATACATCCCATACTAGCTATGTTAAATAACACATTGGCTTCATTTTATTTATCTCTTATAATTTTTACATTATAAGCTCTAAATGGTTTATTGCCATACAATTCAATTACCCCATTACTATTATTACAGTCCAGCTCGGATACGACCTTAGAGGCGTTCAGGCATAATCCAACGGACGTAGCATCATACCACTATTCGCTCGAATAAGTATTGTGCCATAGGTCCGTACCTGCGGTTCCTCTCGTACTACGCAGGAATGCTGTCGTAATAACATATTATCATCAGGAGGATAAAACTAACCTGTCTCACGACGGTCTAAACCCAGCTCACGTTCCCTTGCATGGGTGAACAATCCAACGCTTGGTGAATTTTGCTTCACAATGATAGGAAGAGCCGACATCGAAGGATCAAAAAGCGACGTCGCTATGAACGCTTGGCCGCCACAAGTCAGTTATCCCTATGGTAACTTTTCTGACACCTCTTGTTAAAAACTCTTTAAACCAAAAGGATCGATAGGCCGAGCTTTTGCTGTCTCTGTGTGTACTGAACACCGAGATCAAGTCAGCATTTGCCCTTTTGCTCTATGTGTGGTTTCTGTCCGCACTGAGCTGGCCTTGGGACACCTCCGTTATTATTTGAGAGATGTACCGCCCCAGTCAAACTCCCTACCTGGCAATGTCCTTGAATTGGATCATACCAGAGTGTAAGAGTTATAACAAATTCAATTTACTTTAATGAATGCATATATAAATCCACAATAAAGTGAATATAATATACATCATTATTTCATTGAAATTTGTTGGTTTATATAACAAACTCTAAATACTTTGATCAAGAAGCTTGAATCAAAACAAAATACCATAAAATATATAAAATATATCCGTATAATGGCTATGTTAATGATGCATGTTCCATTTTATCAAGTAAGTAAGGAAACAATAAGAGTAGTGGTATTTCATTGTTGACATATAGCCTAAACTATATATCTCCCACTTATGCTACACCTCTTATGTCTCCTTACACTGCCAGACTAGAGTCAAGCTCAACAGGGTCTTCTTTCCCCGCTAATTTTTCCAAGCCCGTTCCCTTGGCTGTGGTTTCGCTAGATAGTAGATAGGGACAGTAGGAATCTCGTTAATCCATTCATGCGCGTCACTAATTAGATGACGAGGCATTTGGCTACCTTAAGAGAGTCATAGTTACTCCCGCCGTTTACCCGCGCTTACTTGAATTTCTTCACTTTGACATTCAGAGCACTGGGCAGAAATCACATTGTGTCAACACCCGTTAGGGCCATCACAATGCTTTGTTTTAATTAGACAGTCGGATTCCCCAAGTCCGTGCCAGTTCTGAATTGATTGTTAATTGATAGCCGTTATAAATTTAATAGAAATTTAAAAAATTTCTATAAATTATTAGCAAGAATGTTCCACAATTGGTTACGTAAACTTCTATCCGGGGAACAGATAAAATATAATTTTTAATAAAAAAATTATATATATATCCTATTTACCCAGAACGAGTACATAAACCATATTATTGTTTCCCAATCAAGCCCGACTATCTCAATCTTCAGAGCCAATCCTTATCCCGAAGTTACGGATCTAATTTGCCGACTTCCCTTACCTACATTATTCTATCGACTAGAGACTCTTCACCTTGGAGACCAGCTGCGGATATCGGTACGGCCTGTTGAGAAGTTTGCGTGACCCTACCATAGATTTTCAAGGTCCGAGGAGAAAATATCGACACAGCAGTAAATGCCATGCTCTTCTAGTCCATCTACCATATCTCTCTTCGAAAGACTTCCATGGTAGTACGACTATAAAACAGAAAAGAAAACTCTTTCGATATCTCTCGACGGCTTCTCTATGGTTGTTTCTGTTACCAGGATGAGCATAAAAGCCCATATTTAATAACAAACGTATACTCAACAGGTTACGGAATTGGAACCGTATTCCCTTTCGCTCATATAAATTTATAAGTGTATTTATATTATATTATTATATATATAACTTATACAATTTTCGGCTTTCGCCTTGAACTTAGGACCGACTAACTCGTGATCAACCACTGTTCACACGAAACCCTTCTCCACTTCAGTCCTCCAAGGTCTCATTCGATTATTTGCTACTACCACCAAGATCTGTACCAATGGCGGCTCCATGCAGGCTTACGCCAAACACTTCTACGCACACCATTGTACCCTCCTACTCACTAAAGCTTCAAAATTTATATATATATTATATATATAAATCATATGCTTTAGCGGTAATGTATAGGCATACAACTTGAGCGCCATCCATTTTAAGGGCTAGTTGCTTCGGCAGGTGAGTTGTTACACACTCCTTAGCGGATTACGACTTCCATGTCCACCGTCCTGCTGTTTTAAGCAAGCAACGCCTTTCATGGTATCAGTATGAGTTGTTAATTTGGGCGCCGTAACATTACGTTTGGTTCATCCCACAGCGCCAGTTCTGCTTACCAAAAGTGGCCCACTGGGCACAATATATCATAACCTAAACCTTCATTTCAAGTAAGGTTAGGTTCTTACCCATTTAAAGTTTGAGAATAGGTTAAGGTCGTTTCGGCCCTAAGGCCTCTAATCATTCGCTTTACCAGATAAGATTATTTTTAATAATATTTAATTGCACCAGCTATCCTGAGAGAAACTTCGGAGGGAACCAGCTACTAGATGGTTCGATTGGTCTTTCGCCCCTATACCCAATTCTGACAATCGATTTGCACGTCAGAACTGTTTCGGTCTTCCATCAGGGTTTCCCCTGACTTCAACCTGATCAGGTATAGTTCACCATCTTTCGGGTCACAACATATATGCTCAAGGTACGCTCTAGTTAAAAACAAAATAATATTAAAAATATTATAATGTATAACTGTATTGAACGCCCCAGGATGGAATTAATATTTTATATTAAATATTAATTAATCCCATATTTTTATTAAAAAAGTTAAGTTAATTTCGCCTTTAGGTTTTAAATATACCCAATGACTTGCACACATGTTAGACTTCTTGGTCCGTGTTTCAAGACGGGTCCCGAAGGTATCCTAAATCTATCGCATTGTTAATCATATAAACGCATATAATATAAGATAATGATTATATCATAATCTTAATTATAACATCATATGATGTTAGCGTTATATATTAAAATCTGTCAATAATTTATCCGATACTGTATTTAAATTGGTCTTTATCCCATTTAATTCTTTAAATAAAAATTAAATAATGGATAAACATATTACCAAACAGATCTTATGAT
>CAXAQU010000247.1:0-52698 GCA_963971155.1 Anthrax anthrax
AAAATTCTTCATTTCGCCTGATATTTCAGAGGAAATTGAAGAAAAACTGCTGGAACACGATATTTATCAAACATTCTCGATAATGGCCGTTTGTACCAGTGAAAAGTAAGTAAAACCATTGGAACGCTTTATTTTTCCAAGATTCTTCATTTCGCCTGATATTTCAGAGGAAATTGAAAAAAAACTGCGAAACACGAGATTTTTCAAATATTCTCGATACTGGCCGTTTGTACCAGTGAAATGTAAGTAAAACCATTGAAACGCCTTATTTTTCCATGATTCTTCATTTCGCCTGATATTTCAGTGGAAATTGAAAAAAAACTGCTGGAACACGAGATTTTTCAAATATTCTCGATACTGGCCGTTTGTACTAGTGAAAAGTAAGAAAAACAACTGGAATGTCTTATTTGTCGAAAATTCTTCATTTCGCCTGATATTTCAGAGGAAATTGAAGAAAAACTGCTGGAACACGATATTTATCAAACATTCTCGATACTGGCCGTTTGTACCAGTGAAAAGTAAGTAAAACCATTGGAACGCTTTATTTTTCCAAGATTCTTCATTTCGCCTGATATTTCAGTGGAAATTGAAAAAAAACTGCTGGAACACGAGATTTTTCAAATATTCTCGATACTGGCCGTTTGTACTAGTGAAAAGTAAGAAAAACAACTGAATGTCTTATTTGTCGAAAATTCTTCATTTCGCCTGATATTTCAGAGGAAATTGAAGAAAAACTGCTGGAACACGATATTTATCAAACATTCTCGATAATGGCCGTTTGTACCAGTGAAAAGTAAGTAAAACCATTGGAACGCTTTATTTTTCCAAGATTCTTCATTTCGCCTGATATTTCAGAGGAAATTGAAAAAAAACTGCAGGAACACGAGATTTTTCAAATATTCTCGATACTGGCCGTTTGTACCAGTGAAATGTAAGTAAAACCATTGAAACGCCTTATTTTTCCAAGATTCTTCATTTCGCCTGATATTTCAGTGGAAATTGAAAAAAAACTGCTGGAACACGAGATTTTTCAAATATTCTCGATACTGGCCGTTTGTACCAGTGAAATGTAAGTAAAACCATTGAAACGCCTTATTTTTCCAAGATTCTTCATTTCGCCTGATATTTCAGTGGAAATTGAAAAAAACTGCTGGAACACGAGATTTTTCAAATATTCTCGATACTGGCCGTTTGTACTAGTGAAAAGTAAGAAAAACAACTGGAATGTCTTATTTGTCGAAAATTCTTCGTTTCGCCTGATATTTCAGATAAAATTCAAAAAAAAACTGCTGGAACACGATATTTATCAAACATTCTCGATACTGGCCGTTTGTACCAGTGAAAAGTAAGTAAAACCATTGGAACGCTTTATTTTTCCAAGATTCTTCATTTCGCCTGATATTTCAGAGGAAATTGAGAAAAAACTGCTGGAACACGAGATTTTTCAAACAATCTCGATACTAGCCGTTTGTACCAGTGAAAAGTAAGTAAAACCACTGGAACGCTTTATTTTTCCAAGATTCTTCATTTCGCCTGATATTTCAGAGGAAATTGAGAAAAAACTGCTGGAACACGATATTTATCAAACATTCTCGATACTGGCCGTTTGTACCAGTGAAAAGTAAGTAAAACCATTGGAACGCTTTATTTTTCCAAGATTCTTCATTTCGCCTGATATTTCAGAGGAAATTGAAAAAAAACTGCTGGAACACGAGATTTTTCAAATATTCTCGATACTGGCCGTTTGTACCAGTGAAATGTAAGTAAAACCACTGGAACGCTTTATTTTTGCAAGATTCTTCCTTTCGCCTGATATTTCAGAGGAAATTGAGAAAAAACTGCTGGAACACGATATTTATCAAACAATCTCGATACTAGCCGTTTGTACCAGTGAAAAGTAAGTAAAACCACTGGAACGCTTTATTTTTCCAAGATTCTTCATTTCGCCTGATATTTCAGAGGAAATTGAGAAAAAACTGCTGGAACACGATATTTATCAAACATTCTCGATACTGGCCGTTTGTACCAGTGAAAAGTAAGTAAAACCATTGGAACGCTTTATTTTTCCAAGATTCTTCATTTCGCCTGATATTTCAGAGGAAATTGAAAAAAAACTGCTGGAACACGAGATTTTTCAAACAATCTCGATACTAGCCGTTTGTACCAGTGAAATGTAAGTAAAACCATTGAAACGCCTTATTTTTCCAAGATTCTTCATTTCGCCTGATATTTCAGAGGAAATTGAAAAAAAACTGCTGGAACACGAGATTTTTCAAATATTCTCGATACTGGCCGTTTGTACTAGTGAAAAGTAAGAAAAACAACTGGAATGTCTTATTTGTCGAAAATTCTTCATTTCGCCTGATATTTCAGAGTAAATTGAGAAAAAACTGCAGGAACACGAGATTTTTCAAATATTCTCGATACTGGCCGTTTGTACCAGTGAAATGTAAGTAAAACCATTGGAACGCCTTATTTTTCCAAGATTCTTCATTTCGCCTGATATTTCAGAGGAAATTGAGAAAAAACTGCTGGAACACGAGATTTTTCAAATATTCTCGATACTGGCCGTTTGTACCAGTGAAATGTAAGTAAAACCATTGGAACGCCTTATTTTTCCAAGATTCTTCATTTCGCCTGATATTTCAGAGGAAATTGAAAAAAAACTGCTGGAACACGAGATTTGTCAAATATTCTCGATACTGGCCGTTTGTACTAGTGAAAAGTAAGAAAAACAACTGGAATGTCATATTTGTCGAAAATTCTTCATTTCGCCTGATATTTCAGAGGAAATTGAAGAAAAACTGCTGGAACACGATATTTATCAAACATTCTCGATACTGGCCGTTTGTACCAGTGAAAAGTAAGTAAAACCATTGGAACGCTTTATTTTTCCAAGATTCTTCATTTCGCCTGATATTTCAGAGGAAATTGAAAAAAAACTGCTGGAACACGATATTTATCAAACATTCTCGATACTGGCCGTTTGTACCAGTGAAATGTAAGTAAAAGCTCTGGAACGTCTTATTTGTCGAAAATTCTTCATTTCGCCTGATATTTCAGATAAAATTCAAAAAAAACTGCTGGAACACGATATTTATCAAACATTCTCGATACTGGCCGTTTGTACCAGTGAAAAGTAAGTAAAAGCATTGGAACGCTTTATTTTTCCAAGATTCTTCATTTCGCCTGATATTTCAGAGGAAATTGAGAAAAAACTGCTGGAACACGAGATTTTTCAAACAATCTCGATACTAGCCGTATGTACCAGTGAAAAGTAAGTAAAACCACTGGAACGCTTTATTTTTCCAAGATTCTTCATTTCGCCTGATATTTCAGAGGAAATTGAGAAAACACTGCTGGAACACGAGATTTTTCAAATTTTCTCGATACTGGCCGTTTGTACCAGTGAAATGTAAGTAAAACCACTGGAACGTCTTATTTGTCGAAAATTCTTCATTTCGCCTGATATTTCAGAGGAAATTGAAATAAAACTGCTGGAACACGATATTTATCAAACATTCTCGATACTGGCCGTTTGTACCAGTGAAAAGTAAATAAAACCACTGGAACGCTATATTTTTCCAAGATTCTTCATTTCGCCTGATATTTCAGAGTAAATTGAGAAAAAACTGCAGGAACACGAGATTTATCAAATATTCTCGATACTGGCCGTTTGTACCAGTGAAATGTAAGTAAAACCATTGGAACGCTTTATTTTTCCAAGATTCTTCATTTCGCCTGATATTTCAGTGGAAATTGAGAAAACACTGCTGGAACACGAGGTTTTTCAAATATTCTCGATACTGGCCGTTTGTACCAGTGAAATGTAAGTAAAACCATTGGAACGCCTTATTTTTCCAAGATTCTTCATTTCGCCTGATATTTCAGAGGAAATTGAAAAAAAACTGTTGGAACACGATATTTATCAAACATTCTCGATACTGGCCGTTTGTACCAGTGAAAAGTAAGTAAAACCATTGGAACGCTATATTTTTCCAAGATTCTTCATTTCGCCTGATATTTCAGAGGAAATTGAAATAAAACTGCTGGCACACGATATTTATCAAACATTCTCGATACTGGTCGTTTGTACCAGTGAAATGTAAGTAAAACCATTGGAACGCCTTATTTTTCCAAGATTCTTCATTTCGCCTGATATTTCAGAGGAAATTGAAAAAAAACTGCTGGAACACGAGATTTTTCAAATATTCTCGATACTGGCCGTTTGTACTAGTGAAAAGTAAGAAAAACAACTGGAATGTCTTATTTGTCGAAAATTCTTCATTTCGCCTGATATTTCAGAGTAAATTGAGAAAAAAGTGCAGGAACACGAGATTTATCAAATATTCTCGATACTGGCCGTTTGTACCAGTGAAATGTAAGTAAAACCATTGGAACGCTTTATTTTTCCAAGATTCTTCATTTCGCCTGATATTTCAGAGGAAATTGAGAAAAAACTGCTGGAACACGAGGTTTTTCAAATATTCTCGATACTGGCCGTTTGTACCAGTGAAAAGTAAGTAAAACCATTGGAACGCTTTATTTTTCCAAGATTCTTCATTTCGCCTGATATTTCAGAGGAAATTGAGAAAAAACTGCTGGAACACGAGATTTTTCAAACAATCTCGATACTAGCCGTTTGTACCAGTGAAAAGTAAGTAAAACCACTGGAACGCTTTATTTTTCCAAGATTCTTCATTTCGCCTGATATTTCAGAGGAAATTGAGAAAAAACTGCTGGAACACGAGATTTTTCAAACATTCTCGATACTGGCCGTTTGTACCAGTGAAAAGTAAGTAAAACCATTGGAACGCTTTATTTTTCCAAGATTCTTCATTTCGCCTGATATTTCAGAGGAAATTGAGAAAAAACTGCTGGAACACGATATTTATCAAACATTCTCGATACTGGCCGTTTGTACCAGTGAAATGTAAGTAAAACCACTGGAACGTCTTATTTGTCGAAAATTCTTCGTTTCGCCTGATATTTCAGATAAAATTCAAAAAAAAACTGCTGGAACACGATATTTATCAAACATTCTCGATACTGGCCGTTTGTACCAGTGAAAAGTAAGTAAAACCATTGGAACGCTTTATTTTTCCAAGATTCTTCATTTCGCCTGATATTTCAGAGGAAATTGAGAAAAAACTGCTGGAACACGATATTTATCAAACATTCTCGATACTGGCCGTTGTACCAGTGAAATGTAAGTAAAACCACTGGAACGTCTTATTTGTCGAAAATTCTTCGTTTCGCCTGATATTTCAGATAAAATTAAAAAAAAAACTGCTGGAACACGATATTTATCAAACATTCTCGATACTGGCCGTTTGTACCAGTGAAAAGTAAGTAAAACCATTGGAACGCCTTATTTTTCCAAGATTCTTCATTTCGCCTGATATTTCAGAGGAAATTGAGAAAAAACTGCTGGTACACGAGATTTTTCAAACAATCTCGATACTAGCCGTTTGTACCAGTGAAAAGTAAGTAAAACCACTGGAACGCTTTATTTTTCCAAGATTCTTCATTTCGCCTGATATTTCAGAGGAAATTGAGAAAAAACTGCTGGAACACGATATTTATCAAACATTCTCGATACTGGCCGTTTGTACCAGTGAAAAGTAAGTAAAACCATTGGAACGCTTTATTTTTCCAAGATTCTTCATTTCGCCTGATATTTCAGAGGAAATTGAGAAAAAACTGCTGGAACACGAGATTTTTCAAACAATCTCGATACTAGCCGTTTGTACCAGTGAAAAGTAAGTAAAACCACTGGAACGCTTTATTTTTCCAAGATTCTTCATTTCGCCTGATATTTCAGAGGAAATTGAGAAAAAACTGCTGGAACACGATATTTATCAAACATTCTCGATACTGGCCGTTTGTACCAGTGAAAAGTAAGTAAAACCATTGGAACGCTTTATTTTTCCAAGATTCTTCATTTCGCCTGATATTTCAGATAAAATTCAAAAAAAACTGCTGGAACACGATATTTATCAAACATTCTCGATACTGGCCGTTTGTACCAGTGAAAAGTAAGTAAAACCATTGGAACGCTTTATTTTTCCAAGATTCTTCATTTCGCCTGATATTTCAGAGGAAATTGAGAAAAAACTGCTGGAACACGAGATTTTTCAAACAATCTCGATACTAGCCGTTTGTACCAGTGAAAAGTAAGTAAAACCACTGGAACGCTTTATTTTTCCAAGATTCTTCATTTCGCCTGATATTTCAGAGGAAATTGAGAAAAAACTGCTGGAACACGATATTTATCAAACATTCTCGATACTGGCCGTTTGTACCAGTGAAAAGTAAGTAAAACCATTGGAACGCTTTATTTTTCCCAGATTCTTCATTTCGCCTGATATTTCAGAGGAAATTGAGAAAAAACTGCTGGAACACGAGATTTTTCAAATATTCTCGATACTGGCCGTTTGTACCAGTGAAATGTAAGTAAAACCATTGAAACGCCTTATTTTTCCACGATTCTTCATTTCGCCTGATATATCAGTGGAATTGAAAAAAAACTGCTGGAACACGAGATTTTTCAAATATTCTCGATACTGGCCGTTTGTACTAGTGAAAAGTAAGAAAAACAACTGGAATGTCTTATTTGTCGAAAATTCTTCGTTTCGCCTGATATTTCAGATAAAATTCAAAAAAAAACTGCTGGAACACGATATTTATCAAACATTCTCGATACTGGCCGTTTGTACCAGTGAAAAGTAAGTAAAACCATTGGAACGCTTTATTTTTCCAAGATTCTTCATTTCGCCTGATATTTCAGAGGAAATTGAGAAAAAACTGCTGGAACACGATATTTATCAAACATTCTCGATACTGGCCGTTTGTACCAGTGAAAAGTAAGTAAAACCACTGGAACGCTTTATTTTTCCAAGATTCTTCATTTCGCCTGATATTTCAGAGGAAATTGAGAAAAAACTGCTGGAACACGATATTTATCAAACATTCTCGATACTGGCCGTTTGTACCAGTGAAAAGTAAGTAAAACCATTGGAACGCTTTATTTTTCCAAGATTCTTCATTTCGCCTGATATTTCAGTGGAAATTGAAAAAAAACTGCTGGAACACGAGATTTTTCAAATATTCTCGATACTGGCCGTTTGTACTAGTGAAAAGTAAGAAAAACAACTGGAACGCTTTATTTTTCCAAGATTCTTCATTTCGCCTGATATTTCAGAGGAAATTGAGAAAAAACTGCTGGAACACGATATTTATCAAACATTCTCGATACTGGCCGTTTGTACCAGTGAAAAGTAAGTAAAACCATTGGAACGCTTTATTTTTCCAAGATTCTTCATTTCGCCTGATATTTCAGAGGAAATTGAAAAAAAACTGCTGGAACACGAGATTTTTCAAACAATCTCGATACTAGCCGTTTGTACCAGTGAAATGTAAGTAAAACCATTGAAACGCCTTATTTTTCCAAGATTCTTCATTTCGCCTGATATTTCAGTGGAATTCAAAAAAACTGCTGGAACACGAGATTTTTCAAATATTCTCGATACTGGCCGTTTGTACTAGTGAAAGTAAGAAAAACAACTGGAATGTCTTATTTGTCGAACATTCTTCATTTCGCCTGATATTTCAGAGGAAATTGAAGAAAAACTGCTGGAACACGATATTTATCAAACATTCTCGATACTGGCCGTTTGTACCAGTGAAAAGTAAGTAAAACCATTGGAACGCTTTATTTTTCCAAGATTCTTCATTTCGCCTGATATTTCAGAGGAAATTGAAAAAAAACTGCTGGAACACGAGATTTTTCAAACAATCTCGATACTAGCCGTTTGTACCAGTGAAATGTAAGTAAAACCATTGAAACGCCTTATTTTTCCATGATTCTTCATTTCGCCTGATATTTCAGTGGAAATTGAAAAAAAACTGCTGGAACACGAGATTTTTCAAATATTCTCGATACTGGCCGTTTGTACTAGTGAAAAGTAAGAAAAACAACTGGAATGTCTTATTTGTCGAAAATTCTTCATTTCGCCTGATATTTCAGAGGAAATTGAAGAAAAACTGCTGGAACACGATATTTATCAAACATTCTCGATTTTATCAAACATTCTCGATACTGGCCGTTTGTACCAGTGAAAAGTAAGTAAAACCATTGGAACGCTTTATTTTTCCAAGATTCTTCATTTCGCCTGATATTTCAGTGGAATTGAAAAAAAACTGCTGGAACACGAGATTTTTCAAATATTCTCGATACTGGCCGTTTGTACTAGTGAAAAGTAAGAAAAACAACTGGAACGCTTTATTTTTCCAAGATTCTTCATTTCGCCTGATATTTCAGAGGAAATTGAGAAAAAACTGCTGGAACACGATATTTATCAAACATTCTCGATACTGGCCGTTTGTACCAGTGAAAAGTAAGTAAAACCATTGGAACGCTTTATTTTTCCAAGATTCTTCATTTCGCCTGATATTTCAGAGGAAATTGAAAAAAAAACTGCTGGAACACGAGATTTTTCAAACAATCTCGATACTAGCCGTTTGTACCAGTGAAATGTAAGTAAAACCATTGAAACGCCTTATTTTTCCAAGATTCTTCATTTCGCCTGATATTTCAGTGGAAATTCAAAAAAAACTGCTGGAACACGAGATTTTTCAAATATTCTCGATACTGGCCGTTTGTACTAGTGAAAAGTAAGAAAAACAACTGGAATGTCTTATTGGTCGAACATTCTTCATTTCGCCTGATATTTCAGAGGAAATTGAAGAAAAACTGCTGGAACACGATATTTATCAAACATTCTCGATACTGGCCGTTTGTACCAGTGAAAAGTAAGTAAAACCATTGGAACGCTTTATTTTTCCAAGATTCTTCATTTCGCCTGATATTTCAGAGGAAATTGAAAAAAAACTGCTGGAACACGAGATTTTTCAAACAATCTCGATACTAGCCGTTTGTACCAGTGAAATGTAAGTAAAACCATTGAAACGCCTTATTTTTCCCATGATTCTTCATTTCGCCTGATATTTCAGTGGAAATTGAAAAAAAACTGCTGGAACACGAGATTTTTCAAATATTCTCGATACTGGCCGTTTGTACTAGTGAAAAGTAAGAAAAACAACTGAATGTCTTATTTGTCGAAAATTCTTCATTTCGCCTGATATTTCAGAGGAAATTGAAGAACAAACTGCTGGAACACGATATTTATCAAACATTCTCGATACTGGCCGTTTGTACCAGTGAAAAGTAAGTAAAACCATTGGAACGCTTTATTTTTCCAAGATTCTTCATTTCGCCTGATATTTCAGTGGAAATTGAAAAAAAAACTGCTGGAACACGAGATTTTTCAAATATTCTCGATACTGGCCGTTTGTACTAGTGAAAAGTAAGAAAAACAACTGGAATGTCTTATTTGTCGAAAATTCTTCATTTCGCCTGATATTTCAGAGGAAATTGAAGAAAAACTGCTGGAACACGATATTTATCAAACATTCTCGATAATGGCCGTTTGTACCAGTGAAAAGTAAGTAAAACCATTGGAACGCTTTATTTTTCCAAGATTCTTCATTTCGCCTGATATTTCAGAGGAAATTGAAAAAAAACTGCAGGAACACGAGATTTTTCAAATATTCTCGATACTGGCCGTTTGTACCAGTGAAATGTAAGTAAAACCATTGAAACGCCTTATTTTTCCAAGATTCTTCATTTCGCCTGATATTTCAGTGGAAATTGAAAAAAAACTGCTGGAACACGAGATTTTTCAAATATTCTCGATACTGGCCGTTTGTACCAGTGAAATGTAAGTAAAACCATTGAAACGCCTTATTTTCCAAGATTCTTCATTTCGCCTGATATTTCAGTGGAAATTGAAAAAAAACTGCTGGAACACGAGATTTTTCAAATATTCTCGATACTGGCCGTTTGTACTAGTGAAAAGTAAGAAAAACAACTGGAATGTCTTATTTGTCGAAAATTCTTCGTTTCGCCTGATATTTCAGATAAAATTCAAAAAAAAACTGCTGGAACACGATATTTATCAAACATTCTCGATACTGGCCGTTTGTACCAGTGAAAAGTAAGTAAAACCATTGGAACGCTTTATTTTTCCAAGATTCTTCATTTCGCCTGATATTTCAGAGGAAATTGAGAAAAAACTGCTGGAACACGAGATTTTTCAAACAATCTCGATACTAGCCGTTTGTACCAGTGAAAAGTAAGTAAAACCACTGGAACGCTTTATTTTTCCAAGATTCTTCATTTCGCCTGATATTTCAGAGGAAATTGAGAAAAAACTGCTGGAACACGATATTTATCAAACATTCTCGATACTGGCCGTTTGTACCAGTGAAAAGTAAGTAAAACCATTGGAACGCTTTATTTTTCCAAGATTCTTCATTTCGCCTGATATTTCAGAGGAAATTGAAAAAAAACTGCTGGAACACGAGATTTTTCAAATATTCTCGATACTGGCCGTTTGTACCAGTGAAATGTAAGTAAAACCATTGGAACGCTTTATTTTTCCAAGATTCTTCATTTCGCCTGATATTTCAGAGGAAATTGAGAAAAACTGCTGGAACACGATATTTATCAAACAATCTCGATACTAGCCGTTTGTACCAGTGAAAAGTAAGTAAAACCACTGGAACGCTTTATTTTTCCAAGATTCTTCATTTCGCCTGATATTTCAGAGGAAATTGAGAAAAAAACTGCTGGAACACGATATTTATCAAACATTCTCGATACTGGCCGTTTGTACCAGTGAAAAGTAAGTAAAACCATTGGAACGCTTTATTTTTCCAAGATTCTTCATTTCGCCTGATATTTCAGAGGAAATTGAAAAAAACTGCTGGAACACGAGATTTTTCAAACAATCTCGATACTAGCCGTTTGTACCAGTGAAATGTAAGTAAAACCATTGAAACGCCTTATTTTTCCAAGATTCTTCATTTCGCCTGATATTTCAGAGGAAATTGAAAAAAAACTGCTGGAACACGAGATTTTTCAAATATTCTCGATACTGGCCGTTTGTACTAGTGAAAAGTAAGAAAAACAACTGGAATGTCTTATTTGTCGAAAATTCTTCATTTCGCCTGATATTTCAGAGTAAATTGAGAAAAAACTGCAGGAACACGAGATTTTTCAAATATTCTTGATACTGGCCGTTTGTACCAGTGAAATGTAAGTAAAACCATTGGAACGCCTTATTTTTCCAAGATTCTTCATTTCGCCTGATATTTCAGAGGAAATTGAGAAAAAACTGCTGGAACACGAGATTTTTCAAATATTCTCGATACTGGCCGTTTGTACCAGTGAAATGTAAGTAAAACCATTGGAACGCCTTATTTTTCCAAGATTCTTCATTTCGCCTGATATTTCAGAGGAAATTGAAAAAAAACTGCTGGAACACGAGATTTTTCAAATATTCTCGATACTGGCCGTTTGTACTAGTGAAAAGTAAGAAAAACAACTGGAATGTCATATTTGTCGAAAATTCTTCATTTCGCCTGATATTTCAGAGGAAATTGAAGAAAAACTGCTGGAACACGATATTTATCAAACATTCTCGATACTGGCCGTTTGTACCAGTGAAAAGTAAGTAAAACCATTGGAACGCTTTATTTTTCCAAGATTCTTCATTTCGCCTGATATTTCAGAGGAAATTGAAAAAAAACTGCTGGAACACGATATTTATCAAACATTCTCGATACTGGCCGTTTGTACCAGTGAAATGTAAGTAAAAGCTCTGGAACGTCTTATTTGTCGAAAATTCTTCATTTCGCCTGATATTTCAGATAAAATTCAAAAAAAAACTGCTGGAACACGATATTTATCAAACATTCTCGATACTGGCCGTTTGTACCAGTGAAAAGTAAGTAAAAGCATTGGAACGCTTTATTTTTCCAAGATTCTTCATTTCGCCTGATATTTCAGAGGAAATTGAGAAAAAACTGCTGGAACACGAGATTTTTCAAACAATCTCGATACTAGCCGTATGTACCAGTGAAAAGTAAGTAAAACCACTGGAACGCTTTATTTTTCCAAGATTCTTCATTTCGCCTGATAGTTCAGAGGAAATTGAGAAAACACTGCTGGAACACGAGATTTTTCAAATTTTCTCGATACTGGCCGTTTGTACCAGTGAAATGTAAGTAAAACCACTGGAACGTCTTATTTGTCGAAAATTCTTCATTTCGCCTGATATTTCAGAGGAAATTGAAATAAAACTGCTGGAACACGATATTTATCAAACATTCTCGATACTGGCCGTTTGTACCAGTGAAAAGTAAATAAAACCACTGGAACGCTATATTTTTCCAAGATTCTTCATTTCGCCTGATATTTCAGAGTAAATTGAGAAAAAACTGCAGGAACACGATATTTATCAAATATTCTCGATACTGGCCGTTTGTACCAGTGAAATGTAAGTAAAACCATTGGAACGCTTTATTTTTCCAAGATTCTTCATTTCGCCTGATATTTCAGTGGAAATTGAGAAAACACTGCTGGAACTCGAGGTTTTTCAAATATTCTCGATACTGGCCGTTTGTACCAGTGAAATGTAAGTAAAACCATTGGAACGCCTTATTTTTCCAAGATTCTTCATTTCGCCTGATATTTCAGAGGAAATTGAAAAAAAACTGCTGGAACACGATATTTATCAAACATTCTCGATACTGGCCGTTTGTACCAGTGAAAAGTAAGTAAAACCATTGGAACGCTATATTTTTCCAAGATTCTTCATTTCGCCTGATATTTCAGAGGAAATTGAAATAAAACTGCTGGAACACGATATTTATCAAACATTCTCGATACTGGTCGTTTGTACCAGTGAAATGTAAGTAAAACCATTGGAACGCCTTATTTTTCCAAGATTCTTCATTTCGCCTGATATTTCAGAGGAAATTGAAAAAAAACTGCTGGAACACGAGATTTTTCAAATATTCTCGATACTGGCATTTGTACTAGTGAAAAGTAAGAAAAACAACTGGAATGTCTTATTTGTCGAAAATTCTTCATTTCGCCTGATATTTTAGAGTAAATTGAGAAAAAACTGCTGGAACACGATATTTATCAAACATTCTCGATACTGGCCGTTTGTACCAGTGAAAAGTAAATAAAACCACTGGAACGCTTTATTTTTCCAAGATTCTTCATTTCGCCTGATATTTCAGAGGAAATTGAGAAAAAACTGCTGGAACACGATATTTATCAAACATTCTCGATACTGGCCGTTTGTACCAGTGAAAAGTAAGTAAAACCATTGGAACGCTTTATTTTTCCAAGATTCTTCATTTCGCCTGATATTTCAGAGGAAATTGAAAAAAAACTGCTGGAACACGAGATTTTTCAAATATTCTCGATACTGGCCGTTTGTACCAGTGAAATGTAAGTAAAACCATTGGAACGCTTTATTTTTCCAAGATTCTTCATTTCGCCTGATATTTCAGAGGAAATTGAGAAAAAACTGCTGGAACACGATATTTATCAAACAATCTCGATACTAGCCGTTTGTACCAGTGAAAAGTAAGTAAAACCACTGGAACGCTTTATTTTTCCAAGATTCTTCATTTCGCCTGATATTTCAGAGGAAATTGAGAAAAAACTGCTGGAACACGATATTTATCAAACATTCTCGATACTGGCCGTTTGTACCAGTGAAAAGTAAGTAAAACCATTGGAACGCTTTATTTTTCCAAGATTCTTCATTTCGCCTGATATTTCAGAGGAAATTGAAAAAAAACTGCTGGAACACGAGATTTTTCAAACAATCTCGATACTAGCCGTTTGTACCAGTGAAATGTAAGTAAAACCATTGAAACGCCTTATTTTTCCAAGATTCTTCATTTCGCCTGATATTTCAGAGGAAATTGAAAAAAAACTGCTGGAACACGAGATTTTTCAAATATTCTCGATACTGGCCGTTTGTACTAGTGAAAAGTAAGAAAAACAACTGGAATGTCTTATTTGTCGAAAATTCTTCATTTCGCCTGATATTTCAGAGTAAATTGAGAAAAAACTGCAGGAACACGAGATTTTTCAAATATTCTTGATACTGGCCGTTTGTACCAGTGAAATGTAAGTAAAACCATTGGAACGCCTTATTTTTCCAAGATTCTTCATTTCGCCTGATATTTCAGAGGAAATTGAGAAAAAACTGCTGGAACACGAGATTTTTCAAATATTCTCGATACTGGCCGTTTGTACCAGTGAAATGTAAGTAAAACCATTGGAACGCCTTATTTTTCCAAGATTCTTCATTTCGCCTGATATTTCAGAGGAAATTGAAAAAAAACTGCTGGAACACGAGATTTTTCAAATATTCTCGATACTGGCCGTTTGTACTAGTGAAAAGTAAGAAAAACAACTGGAATGTCATATTTGTCGAAAATTCTTCATTTCGCCTGATATTTCAGAGGAAATTGAAGAAAAACTGCTGGAACACGATATTTATCAAACATTCTCGATACTGGCCGTTTGTACCAGTGAAAAGTAAGTAAAACCATTGGAACGCTTTATTTTTCCAAGATTCTTCATTTCGCCTGATATTTCAGAGGAAATTGAAAAAAAACTGCTGGAACACGATATTTATCAAACATTCTCGATACTGGCCGTTTGTACCAGTGAAATGTAAGTAAAAGCTCTGGAACGTCTTATTTGTCGAAAATTCTTCATTTCGCCTGATATTTCAGATAAAATTCAAAAAAAACTGCTGGAACACGATATTTATCAAACATTCTCGATACTGGCCGTTTGTACCAGTGAAAAAGTAAGTAAAAGCATTGGAACGCTTTATTTTTCCAAGATTCTTCATTTCGCCTGATATTTCAGAGGAAATTGAGAAAAAACTGCTGGAACACGAGATTTTTCAAACAATCTCGATACTAGCCGTATGTACCAGTGAAAAGTAAGTAAAACCACTGGAACGCTTTATTTTTCCAAGATTCTTCATTTCGCCTGATAGTTCAGAGGAAATTGAGAAAACACTGCTGGAACACGAGATTTTTCAAATTTTCTCGATACTGGCCGTTTGTACCAGTGAAATGTAAGTAAAACCACTGGAACGTCTTATTTGTCGAAAATTCTTCATTTCGCCTGATATTTCAGAGGAAATTGAAATAAAACTGCTGGAACACGATATTTATCAAACATTCTCGATACTGGCCGTTTGTACCAGTGAAAAGTAAGTAAAAGCATTGGAACGCTTTATTTTTCCAAGATTCTTCATTTCGCCTGATATTTCAGAGGAAATTGAAAAAAAACTGCTGGAACACGATATTTATCAAACATTCTCGATACTGGCCGTTTGTACCAGTGAAAAGTAAGTAAAACCATTGGAACGCTATATTTTTCCAAGATTCTTCATTTCGCCTGATATTTCAGAGGAAATTGAAATAAAACTGCTGGAACACGATATTTATCAAACATTCTCGATACTGGTCGTTTGTACCAGTGAAATGTAAGTAAAACCATTGGAACGCCTTATTTTTCCAAGATTCTTCATTTCGCCTGATATTTCAGAGGAAATTGAAAAAAAACTGCTGGAACACGAGATTTTTCAAATATTCTCGATACTGGCATTTGTACTAGTGAAAAGTAAGAAAAACAACTGGAATGTCTTATTTGTCGAAAATTCTTCATTTCGCCTGATATTTTAGAGTAAATTGAGAAAAAACTGCAGGAACACGAGATTTATCAAATATTCTCGATACTGGCCGTTTGTACCAGTGAAAAGTAAGTAAAACCATTGGAACGCTTTATTTTTCCAAGATTCTTCATTTCGCCTGATATTTCAGAGGAAATTGAGAAAAAACTGCTGGAACACGAGGTTTTTCAAATATTCTCGATACTGGCCGTTTGTACCAGTGAAATGTAAGTAAAACCATTGGAACGCCTTATTTTTCCAAGATTCTTCATTTCGCCTGATATTTCAGAGGAAATTGAAAAAAAACTGCTGGAACACGATATTTATCAAATATTCTCGATACTGGCCGTTTGTACCAGTGAAATGTAAGTAAAACCACTGGAACGCTTTATTTTTCCAAGATTCTTCATTTCGCCTGATATTTCAGAGTAAATTGAGAAAAAACTGCAGGAACACGAGATTTATCAAATATTCTCGATACTGGCCGTTTGTACCAGTGAAATGTAAGTAAAACCATTGGAACGCTTTATTTTTCCAAGATTCTTCATTTCGCCTGATATTTCAGAGGAAATTGAAAAAAAACTGCTGGAACACGATATTTATCAAACATTCTCGATACTGGCCGTTTGTACCAGTGAAATGTAAGTAAAACCACTCGAACGTCTTATTTGTCGAAAATTCTTCATTTCGCCTGATATTTCAGATAAAATTCAAAAAAAAAACTGCTGGAACACGATATTTATCAAACATTCTCGATACTGGCCGTTTGTACCAGTGAAAAGTAAGTAAAACCATTGGAACGCTTTATTTTTACAAGATTCTTCATTTCGCCTGATACTTCAGAGGAAATTGAGAAAAAACTGCTGGAACACGAGATTTTTCAAACAATCTCGATACTAGCCTTTTGTACCAGTGAAAAGTAAGTAAAACCACTGGAACGCTTTATTTTTCCAAGATTCTTCATTTCGCCTGATATTTCAGAGGAAATTGAGAAAACACTGCTGGAACACGAGATTTTTCAAATTTTCTCGATACTGGCCGTTTGTACCAGTGAAATGTAAGTAAAACCACTGGAACGTCTTATTTGTCGAAAATTCTTCATTTCGCCTGATATTTCAGATAAAATTCAAAAAAAAACTGCTGGAACACGATATTTATCAAACATTCTCGATACTGGCCGTTTGTACCAGTGAAATGTAAGTAAAACCATTGGAACGCTTTATTTTTCCAAGATTCTTCATTTCGCCTGATATTTCAGAGGAAATTGAGAAAAAACTGCTGGAACACGAGATTTTTCAAACAATCTCGATACTAGCCGTTTGTACCAGTGAAAAGTAAGTAAAACCACTGGAACGCTTTATTTTTCCAAGATTCTTCATTTCGCCTGATATTTCACATAAAATTCAAAAAAAAACTGCTGGAACACGATATTTATCAAACATTCTCGATACTGGCCGTTTGTACCAGTGAAAAGTAAGTAAAACCATTGGAACGCTTTATTTTTCCAAGATTCTTCATTTCCCCTGATATTTCAGAGGAAATTGAGAAAAAACTGCTGGAACACGAGATTTTTCAAACAATCTCGATACTAGCCGTTTGTACCAGTGAAAAGTAAGTAAAACCACTGGAACGCTTTATTTTTCCAAGATTCTTCATTTCGCCTGATATTTCAGAGGAAATTGAGAAAACACTGCTGGAACACGAGATTTTTCAAATTTTCTCGAAACTGGTCGTTTGTACCAGTGAAATGTAAGTAAAACCATTGGAACGCTTTATTTTTCCAAGATTCTTCATTTCGCCTGATATTTCAGAGGAAATTGAAAAAAAACTGCTGGAACACGAGATTTTTCAAATATTCTCGATACTGGCCGTTTGTACCAGTGAAATGTAAGTAAAACCACTGGAATGTCTTATTTGTCGAAAATTCTTCATTTCGCCTGATATTTTAGAGTAAATTGAGAAAAAACTGCAGGAACACGAGATTTATCAAATATTCTCGATAATGGCCGTTTGTACCAGTGAAATGTAAGTAAAACCATTGGAACGCTTTATTTTTCAAAGATTCTTCATTTCGCCTGATATTTCAGAGGAAATTGAGAAAAAACTGCTGGAACACGAGGTTTTTCAAATATTCTCGATACTGGCCGTTTGTACCAGTGAAATGTAAGTAAAACCATTGGAACGCTTTATTTTTCCAAGATTCTTCATTTCGCCTGATATTTCAGAGGAAATTGAGAAAAAACTGCTGGAACACGAGGTTTTTCAAATATTCTCGATACTGGCCGTTTGTACCAGTGAAATGTAAGTAAAACCATTGGAACGCCTTATTTTTCCAAGATTCTTCATTTCGCCTGATATTTCAGAGTAAATTGAGAAAAAACTGCTGGAACACGAGATTTTTCAAACAATCTCGATACTAGCCGTTTGTACCAGTGAAAAGTAAGTAAAACCACTGGAACGCTTTATTTTTCCAAGATTCTTCATTTCGCCTGATATTTCAGAGGAAATTGAGAAAAAACTGCTGGAACACGATATTTATCAAACATTCTCGATACTGGCCGTTTGTACCAGTGAAAAGTAAGTAAAACCATTGGAACGCTTTATTTTTCCAAGATTCTTCATTTCGCCTGATATTTCAGAGGAAATTGAAATAAAACTGCTGGAACACGATATTTATCAAACATTCTCGATACTGGTCGTTTGTACCAGTGAAATGTAAGTAAAACCATTGGAACGCCTTATTTTTCCAAGATTCTTCATTTCGCCTGATATTTCAGAGGAAATTGAAAAAAAACTGCTGGAACACGAGATTTTTCAAATATTCTCGATACTGGCCGTTTGTACTAGTGAAAAGTAAGAAAAACAACTGGAATGTCTTATTTGTCGAAAATTCTTCATTTCGCCTGATATTTCAGAGTAAATTGAGAAAAAACTGCAGGAACACGAGATTTATCAAATATTCTCGATACTGGCCGTTCGTACCAGTGAAAAGTAAGTAAAACCACTGGAACGCTTTATTTTTCCAAGATTCTTCATTTCGCCTGATATTTCAGAGGAAATTGAAAAAAAACTGCTGGAACACGATATTTATCAAACATTCTCGATACTGGCCGTTTGTACCAGTGAAATGTAAGTAAAACCACTGGAACGTCTTATTTGTCGAAAATTCTTCATTTCGCCTGATATTTCAGATAAAATTCAAAAA
Organism: Anthrax anthrax; assembly: GCA_963971155.1. Lineage (NCBI taxonomy): Eukaryota > Metazoa > Arthropoda > Insecta > Diptera > Bombyliidae > Anthrax > Anthrax anthrax. Next base: position 18,832 of record CAXAQU010000247.1, read on the forward strand.
AAAACTGCTGGAACACGATATTTATCAAACATTCTCGATACTGGCCGTTTGTACCAGTGAAAAGTAAGTAAAACCATTGGAACGCTTTATTTTTCCAAGATTCTTCATTTCGCCTGATATTTCAGAGGAAATTGAAAAAAAACTGCTGGAACACGATATTTATCAAACATTCTCGATACTGGCCGTTTGTACCAGTGAAATGTAAGTAAAACCTCTGGAACGTCTTATTTGTCGAAAATTCTTCATTTCGCCTGATATTTCAGATAAAATTCAAAAAAAACTGCTGGAACACGATATTTATCAAACATTCTCGATACTGGCCGTTTGTACCAGTGAAAAGTAAGTAAAAGCATTGGAACGCTTTATTTTTCCAAGATTCTTCATTTCGCCTGATATTTCAGAGGAAATTGAGAAAAAACTGCTGGAACACGAGATTTTTCAAACAATCTCGATACTAGCCGTATGTACCAGTGAAAAGTAAGTAAAACCACTGGAACGCTTTATTTTTCCAAGATTCTTCATTTCGCCTGATATTTCAGAGGAAATTGAGAAAACACTGCTGGAACACGAGATTTTTCAAATTTTCTCGATACTGGCCGTTTGTACCAGTGAAATGTAAGTAAAACCACTGGAACGTCTTATTTGTCGAAAATTCTTCATTTCGCCTGATATTTCAGAGGAAATTGAAATAAAACTGCTGGAACACGATATTTATCAAACATTCTCGATACTGGTCGTTTGTACCAGTGAAAAGTAAGAAAAACAACTGGAATGTCTTATTTGTCGAAAATTCTTCATTTCGCCTGATATTTCAGAGTAAATTGAGAAAAAACTGCAGGAACACGAGATTTATCAAATATTCTCGATACTGGCCGTTTGTACCAGTGAAATGTAAGTAAAACCATTGGAACGCTTTATTTTTCCAAGATTCTTCATTTCGCCTGATATTTCAGTGGAAATTGAGAAAACACTGCTGGAACACGAGGTTTTTCAAATATTCTCGATACTGGCCGTTTGTACCAGTGAAATGTAAGTAAAACCATTGGAACGCCTTATTTTTCCAAGATTCTTCATTTCGCCTGATATTTCAGAGGAAATTGAAAAAAAAACTGCTGGAACACGATATTTATCAAACATTCTCGATACTGGCCGTTTGTACCAGTGAAAAGTAAGTAAAACCATTGGAACGCTATATTTTTCCAAGATTCTTCATTTCGCCTGATATTTCAGAGGAAATTGAAATAAAACTGCTGGAACACGATATTTATCAAACATTCTCGATACTGGTCGTTTGTACCAGTGAAATGTAAGTAAAACCATTGGAACGCCTTATTTTTCCAAGATTCTTCATTTCGCCTGATATTTCAGAGGAAATTGAAAAAAAAACTGCTGGAACACGAGAGTTTTCAAATATTCTCGATACTGGCCGTTTGTACTAGTGAAAAGTAAGAAAAACAACTGGAATGTCTTATTTGTCGAAAATTCTTCATTTCGCCTGATATTTTAGAGTAAATTGAGAAAAAACTGCAGGAACACGAGATTTATCAAATATTCTCGATACTGGCCGTTTGTACCAGTGAAATGTAAGTAAAACCACTGGAACGCTTTATTTTTCCAAGATTCTTCATTTCGCCTGATATTTCAGAGGAAATTGAGAAAACACTGCTGGAACACGAGATTTTTCAAATTTTCTCGATACTGGCCGTTTGTACCAGTGAAATGTAAGTAAAACCACTGGAACGTCTTATTTGTCGAAAATTCTTCATTTCGCCTGATATTTCAGAGGAAATTGAAATAAAACTGCTGGAACACGATATTTATCAAACATTCTCGATACTGGTCGTTTGTACCAGTGAAAAGTAAGAAAAACAACTGGAATGTCTTATTTGTCGAAAATTCTTCATTTCGCCTGATATTTCAGAGTAAATTGAGAAAAAACTGCAGGAACACGAGATTTATCAAATATTCTCGATACTGGCCGTTTGTACCAGTGAAATGTAAGTAAAACCATTGGAACGCTTTATTTTTCCAAGATTCTTCATTTCGCCTGATATTTCAGTGGAAATTGAGAAAACACTGCTGGAACACGAGGTTTTTCAAATATTCTCGATACTGGCCGTTTGTACCAGTGAAATGTAAGTAAAACCATTGGAACGCCTTATTTTTCCAAGATTCTTCATTTCGCCTGATATTTCAGAGGAAATTGAAAAAAAACTGCTGGAACACGATATTTATCAAACATTCTCGATACTGGCCGTTTGTACCAGTGAAAAGTAAGTAAAACCATTGGAACGCTATATTTTTCCAAGATTCTTCATTTCGCCTGATATTTCAGAGGAAATTGAAATAAAACTGCTGGAACACGATATTTATCAAACATTCTCGATACTGGTCGTTTGTACCAGTGAAATGTAAGTAAAACCATTGGAACGCCTTATTTTTCCAAGATTCTTCATTTCGCCTGATATTTCAGAGGAAATTGAAAAAAAACTGCTGGAACACGAGAGTTTTCAAATATTCTCGATACTGGCCGTTTGTACTAGTGAAAAGTAAGAAAAACAACTGGAATGTCTTATTTGTCGAAAATTCTTCATTTCGCCTGATATTTTAGAGTAAATTGAGAAAAAACTGCAGGAACACGAGATTTATCAAATATTCTCGATACTGGCCGTTTGTACCAGTGAAATGTAAGTAAAACCATTGGAACGCTTTATTTTTCCAAGATTCTTCATTTCGCCTGATATTTCAGAGGAAATTGAAATAAAACTGCTGGAACACGATATTTATCAAACATTCTCGATACTGGTCGTTTGTACCAGTGAAAAGTAAGAAAAACAACTGGAATGTCTTATTTGTCGAAAATTCTTCATTTCGCCTGATATTTCAGAGTAAATTGAGAAAAAACTGCAGGAACACGAGATTTATCAAATATTCTCGATACTGGCCGTTTGTACCAGTGAAATGTAAGTAAAACCATTGGAACGCTTTATTTTTCCAAGATTCTTCATTTCGCCTGATATTTCAGTGGAAATTGAGAAAACACTGCTGGAACACGAGGTTTTTCAAATATTCTCGATACTGGCCGTTTGTACCAGTGAAATGTAAGTAAAACCATTGGAACGCCTTATTTTTCCAAGATTCTTCATTTCGCCTGATATTTCAGAGGAAATTGAAAAAAAACTGCTGGAACACGATATTTATCAAACATTCTCGATACTGGCCGTTTGTACCAGTGAAAAGTAAGTAAAACCATTGGAACGCTATATTTTTCCAAGATTCTTCATTTCGCCTGATATTTCAGAGGAAATTGAAATAAAACTGCTGGAACACGATATTTATCAAACATTCTCGATACTGGCCGTTTGTACCAGTGAAATGTAAGTAAAACCACTGGAACGCTTTATTTTTCCAAGATTCTTCATTTCGCCTGATATTTCAGAGGAAATTGAAAAAAAACTGCTGGAACACGAGAGTTTTCAAATATTCTCGATACTGGTCGTTTGTACCAGTGAAAAGTAAGAAAAACAACTGGAATGTCTTATTTGTCGAAAATTCTTCATTTCGCCTGATATTTCAGAGTAAATTGAGAAAAAACTGCAGGAACACGAGATTTATCAAATATTCTCGATACTGGCCGTTTGTACCAGTGAAATGTAAGTAAAACCATTGGAACGCTTTATTTTTCCAAGATTCTTCATTTCGCCTGATATTTCAGATAAAATTCAAAAAAAAACTGCTGGAACACGATATTTATCAAACATTCTCGATACTGGCCGTTTGTACCAGTGAAATGTAAGTAAAACCATTGGAACGCTTTATTTTTCCAAGATTCTTCATTTCGCCTGATATTTCAGAGGAAATTGAGAAAAAACTGCTGGAACACGAGATTTTTCAAACAATCTCGATACTAGCCGTTTGTACCAGTGAAAAGTAAGTAAAACCACTGGAACGCTTTATTTTTCCAAGATTCTTCATTTCGCCTGATATTTCACATAAAATTCAAAAAAAAACTGCTGGAACACGATATTTATCAAACATTCTCGATACTGGCCGTTTGTACCAGTGAAAAGTAAGTAAAACCATTGGAACGCTTTATTTTTCCAAGATTCTTCATTTCGCCTGATATTTCAGAGGAAATTGAGAAAAAACTGCTGGAACACGAGATTTTTCAAACAATCTCGATACTAGCCGTTTGTACCAGTGAAAAGTAAGTAAAACCACTGGAACGCTTTATTTTTCCAAGATTCTTCATTTCGCCTGATATTTCAGAGGAAATTGAGAAAACACTGCTGGAACACGAGATTTTTCAAATTTTCTCGAAACTGGTCGTTTGTACCAGTGAAATGTAAGTAAAACCATTGGAACGCTTTATTTTTCCAAGATTCTTCATTTCGCCTGATATTTCAGAGGAAATTGAAAAAAACTGCTGGAACACGAGATTTTTCAAATATTCTCGATACTGGCCGTTTGTACCAGTGAAATGTAAGTAAAACCACTGGAATGTCTTATTTGTCGAAAATTCTTCATTTCGCCTGATATTTTAGAGTAAATTGAGAAAAAACTGCAGGAACACGAGATTTATCAAATATTCTCGATAATGGCCGTTTGTACCAGTGAAATGTAAGTAAAACCATTGGAACGCTTTATTTTTCAAATATTCTTCATTTCGCCTGATATTTCAGAGGAAATTGAGAAAAAACTGCTGGAACACGAGGTTTTTCAAATATTCTCGATACTGGCCGTTTGTACCAGTGAAATGTAAGTAAAACCATTGGAACGCTTTATTTTTCCAAGATTCTTCATTTCGCCTGATATTTCAGAGGAAATTGAGAAAAAACTGCTGGAACACGAGGTTTTTCAAATATTCTCGATACTGGCCGTTTGTACCAGTGAAATGTAAGTAAAACCATTGGAACGCCTTATTTTTCCAAGATTCTTCATTTCGCCTGATATTTCAGAGTAAATTGAGAAAAAACTGCTGGAACACGAGATTTTTCAAACAATCTCGATACTAGCCGTTTGTACCAGTGAAAAGTAAGTAAAACCACTGGAACGCTTTATTTTTCCAAGATTCTTCATTTCGCCTGATATTTCAGAGGAAATTGAGAAAAAACTGCTGGAACACGATATTTATCAAACATTCTCGATACTGGCCGTTTGTACCAGTGAAAAGTAAGTAAAACCATTGGAACGCTTTATTTTTCCAAGATTCTTCATTTCGCCTGATATTTCAGAGGAAATTGAAATAAAACTGCTGGAACACGATATTTATCAAACATTCTCGATACTGGTCGTTTGTACCAGTGAAATGTAAGTAAAACCATTGGAACGCCTTATTTTTCCAAGATTCTTCATCTCGCCTGATATTTCAGAGGAAATTGAAAAAAAACTGCTGGAACACGAGATTTTTCAAATATTCTCGATACTGGCCGTTTGTACTAGTGAAAAGTAAGAAAAACAACTGGAATGTCTTATTTGTCGAAAATTCTTCATTTCGCCTGATATTTCAGAGTAAATTGAGAAAAAACTGCAGGAACACGAGATTTATCAAATATTCTCGATACTGGCCGTTCGTACCAGTGAAAAGTAAGTAAAACCACTGGAACGCTTTATTTTTCCAAGATTCTTCATTTCGCCTGATATTTCAGAGGAAATTGAAAAAAAACTGCTGGAACACGATATTTATCAAACATTCTCGATACTGGCCGTTTGTACCAGTGAAATGTAAGTAAAACCACTGGAACGTCTTATTTGTCGAAAATTCTTCATTTCGCCTGATATTTCAGATAAAATTCAAAAAAAAACTGCTGGAACACGATATTTATCAAACATTCTCGATACTGGCCGTTTGTACCAGTGAAAAGTAAGTAAAACCATTGGAACGCTTTATTTTTCCAAGATTCTTCATTTCGCCTGATATTTCAGAGGAAATTGAAAAAAAACTGCTGGAACACGATATTTATCAAACATTCTCGATACTGGCCGTTTGTACCAGTGAAATGTAAGTAAAACCTCTGGAACGTCTTATTTGTCGAAAATTCTTCATTTCGCCTGATATTTCAGATAAAATTCAAAAAAAACTGCTGGAACACGATATTTATCAAACATTCTCGATACTGGCCGTTTGTACCAGTGAAAAGTAAGTAAAAGCATTGGAACGCTTTATTTTTCCAAGATTCTTCATTTCGCCTGATATTTCAGAGGAAATTGAGAAAAAACTGCTGGAACACGAGATTTTTCAAACAATCTCGATACTAGCCGTATGTACCAGTGAAAAGTAAGTAAAACCACTGGAACGCTTTATTTTTCCAAGATTCTTCATTTCGCCTGATATTTCAGAGGAAATTGAGAAAACACTGCTGGAACACGAGATTTTTCAAATTTTCTCGATACTGGCCGTTTGTACCAGTGAAATGTAAGTAAAACCACTGGAACGTCTTATTTGTCGAAAATTCTTCATTTCGCCTGATATTTCAGAGGAAATTGAAATAAAACTGCTGGAACACGATATTTATCAAACATTCTCGATACTGGTCGTTTGTACCAGTGAAAAGTAAGAAAAACAACTGGAATGTCTTATTTGTCGAAAATTCTTCATTTCGCCTGATATTTCAGAGTAAATTGAGAAAAAACTGCAGGAACACGAGATTTATCAAATATTCTCGATACTGGCCGTTTGTACCAGTGAAATGTAAGTAAAACCATTGGAACGCTTTATTTTTCCAAGATTCTTCATTTCGCCTGATATTTCAGTGGAAATTGAGAAAACACTGCTGGAACACGAGGTTTTTCAAATATTCTCGATACTGGCCGTTTGTACCAGTGAAATGTAAGTAAAACCATTGGAACGCCTTATTTTTCCAAGATTCTTCATTTCGCCTGATATTTCAGAGGAAATTGAAAAAAAACTGCTGGAACACGATATTTATCAAACATTCTCGATACTGGCCGTTTGTACCAGTGAAAAGTAAGTAAAACCATTGGAACGCTATATTTTTCCAAGATTCTTCATTTCGCCTGATATTTCAGAGGAAATTGAAATAAAACTGCTGGAACACGATATTTATCAAACATTCTCGATACTGGTCGTTTGTACCAGTGAAATGTAAGTAAAACCATTGGAACGCCTTATTTTTCCAAGATTCTTCATTTCGCCTGATATTTCAGAGGAAATTGAAAAAAAACTGCTGGAACACGAGAGTTTTCAAATATTCTCGATACTGGCCGTTTGTACTAGTGAAAAGTAAGAAAAACAACTGGAATGTCTTATTTGTCGAAAATTCTTCATTTCGCCTGATATTTTAGAGTAAATTGAGAAAAAACTGCAGGAACACGAGATTTATCAAATATTCTCGATACTGGCCGTTTGTACCAGTGAAATGTAAGTAAAACCATTGGAACGCTTTATTTTTCCAAGATTCTTCATTTCGCCTGATATTTCAGAGGAAATTGAGAAAAAACTGCTGGAACACGAGGTTTTTCAAATATTCTCGATACTGGCCGTTTGTACCAGTGAAATGTAAGTAAAACCATTGGAACGCCTTATTTTTCCAAGATTCTTCATTTCGCCTGATATTTCAGAGGAAATTGAAAAAAAACTGCTGGAACACGATATTTATCAAATATTCTCGATACTGGCCGTTTGTACCAGTGAAAAGTAAGTAAAACCACTGGAACGCTTTATTTTTTCAAGATTCTTCATTTCGCCTGATATTTCAGAGTAAATTGAGAAAAAACTGCAGGAACACGAGATTTATCAAATATTCTCGATACTGGCCGTTTGTACCAGTGAAATGTAAGTAAAACCATTGGAACGCTTTATTTTTCCAAGATTCTTCATTTCGCCTGATATTTCAGAGGAAATTGAAAAAAAACTGCTGGAACACGATATTTATCAAACATTCTCGATACTGGCCGTTTGTACCAGTGAAATGTAAGTAAAACCACTGGAACGTCTTATTTGTCGAAAATTCTTCATTTCGCCTGATATTTCAGATAAAATTCAAAAAAAAAACTGCTGGAACACGATATTTATCAAACATTCTCGATACTGGCCGTTTGTACCAGTGAAAAGTAAGTAAAACCATTGGAACGCTTTATTTTTCCAAGATTCTTCATTTCGCCTGATACTTCAGAGGAAATTGAGAAAAAACTGCTGGAACACGAGATTTTTCAAACAATCTCGATACTAGCCGTTTGTACCAGTGAAAAGTAAGTAAAACCACTGGAACGCTTTATTTTTCCAAGATTCTTCATTTCGCCTGATATTTCAGAGGAAATTGAGAAAACACTGCTGGAACACGAGATTTTTCAAATTTTCTCGATACTGGCCGTTTGTACCAGTGAAATGTAAGTAAAACCACTGGAACGTCTTATTTGTCGAAAATTCTTCATTTCGCCTGATATTTCAGATAAAATTCAAAAAAAAAACTGCTGGAACACGATATTTATCAAACATTCTCGATACTGGCCGTTTGTACCAGTGAAATGTAAGTAAAACCATTGGAACGCTTTATTTTTCCAAGATTCTTCATTTCGCCTGATATTTCAGAGGAAATTGAGAAAAAACTGCTGGAACACGAGATTTTTCAAACAATCTCGATACTAGCCGTTTGTACCAGTGAAAAGTAAGTAAAACCACTGGAACGCTTTATTTTTCCAAGATTCTTCATTTCGTCTGATATTTCAGATAAAATTAAAAAAAAAAACTGCTGGAACACGATATTTATCAAACATTCTCGATACTGGCCGTTTGTACCAGTGAAAAGTAAGTAAAACCATTGGAACGCTTTATTTTTCCAAGATTCTTCATTTCGCCTGATATTTCAGAGGAAATTGAGAAAAAACTGCTGGAACACGAGATTTTTCAAACAATCTCGATACTAGCCGTTTGTACCAGTGAAAAGTAAGTAAAACCACTGGAACGCTTTATTTTTCCAAGATTCTTCATTTCGCCTGATATTTCAGAGGAAATTGAGAAAACACTGCTGGAACACGAGATTTTTCAAATTTTCTCGATACTGGTCGTTTGTACCAGTGAAATGTAAGTAAAACCATTGGAACGCTTTATTTTTCCAAGATTCTTCATTTCGCCTGATATTTCAGAGGAAATTGAAAAAAAACTGCTGGAACACGAGATTTTTCAAATATTCTCGATACTGGCCGTTTGTACCAGTGAAATGTAAGTAAAACCACTGGAATGTCTTATTTGTCGAAAATTCTTCATTTCGCCTGATATTTTAGAGTAAATTGAGAAAAAACTGCAGGAACACGAGATTTATCAAATATTCTCGATAATGGCCGTTTGTACCAGTGAAATGTAAGTAAAACCATTGGAACGCTTTATTTTTCAAAGATTCTTCATTTCGCCTGATATTTCAGAGGAAATTGAGAAAAAACTGCTGGAACACGAGGTTTTTCAAATATTCTCGATACTGGCCGTTTGTACCAGTGAAATGTAAGTAAAACCATTGGAACGCTTTATTTTTCCAAGATTCTTCATTTCGCCTGATATTTCAGAGGAAATTGAGAAAAAACTGCTGGAACACGAGGTTTTTCAAATATTCTCGATACTGGCCGTTTGTACCAGTAAAATGTAAGTAAAACCATTGGAACGCCTTATTTTTCCAAGATTCTTCATTTCGCCTGATATTTCAGAGTAAATTGAAAAAAAACTGCTGGAACACGATATTTATCAAATATTCTCGATACTGGCCGTTTGTACCAGTGGAATGTAAGTAAAACCATTGGAACGCTTTATTTTTCCAAGATTCTTCATTTCGCCTGATATTTCAGAGGAAATTGAAATAAAACTGCTGGAACACGATATTTATCAAACATTCTCGATACTGGTCGTTTGTACCAGTGAAATGTAAGTAAAACCATTGGAACGCCTTATTTTTCCAAGATTCTTCATTTCGCCTGATATTTCAGAGGAAATTGAAAAAAAAACTGCTGGAACACGAGATTTTTCAAATATTCTCGATACTGGCCGTTTGTACTAGTGAAAAGTAAGAAAAACAACTGGAATGTCTTATTTGTCGAAAATTCTTCATTTCGCCTGATATTTCAGAGTAAATTGAGAAAAAACTGCAGGAACACGAGATTTATCAAATATTCTCGATACTGGCCGTTCGTACCAGTGAAAAGTAAGTAAAACCACTGGAACGCTTTATTTTTCCAAGATTCTTCATTTCGCCTGATATTTCAGAGGAAATTGAAAAAAAACTGCTGGAACACGATATTTATCAAACATTCTCGATACTGGCCGTTTGTACCAGTGAAATGTAAGTAAAAACACTGGAACGTCTTATTTGTCGAAAATTCTTCATTTCGCCTGATATTTCAGATAAAATTCAAAAAAAAACTGCTGGAACACGATATTTATCAAACATTCTCGATACTGGCCGTTTGTACCAGTGAAAAGTAAGTAAAACCATTGGAACGCTTTATTTTTCCAAGATTCTTCATTTCGCCTGATATTTCAGAGGAAATTGAGAAAAAACTGCTGGAACACGAGATTTTTCAAACAATCTCGATACTAGCCGTTTGTACCAGTGAAAAGTAAGTAAAACCACTGGAACGCTTTATTTTTCAAGATTCTTCATTTCGCCTGATATTTCAGAGGAAATTGAGAAAACTCTGCTGGAACACGAGATTTTTCAAATTTTCTCGATACTGGCCGTTTGTACCAGTGAAATGTAAGTAAAACCACTGGAACGTCTTATTTGTCGAAAATTCTTCATTTCGCCTGATATTTCAGAGGAAATTGAAATAAAACTGCTTTAACACGATATTTATCAAACATTCCCGATACTGGTCGTTTGTACCAGTGAAATGTAAGTAAAACCATTGGAACGCCTTATTTTTCCAAGATTCTTCATTTCGCCTGATATTTCAGAGGAAATTGAAAAAAAACTGCTGGAACACGAGATTTTTCAAATATTCTCGATACTGGCCGTTTGTACTAGTGAAAAGTAAGAAAAACAACTGGAATGTCTTATTTGTCGAAAATTCTTCATTTCGCCTGATATTTCAGAGTAAATTGAGAAAAAACTGCAGGAACACGAGATTTATCAAATATTCTCGATACTGGCCGTTTGTACCAGTGAAATGTAAGTAAAACCATTGGAACGCTTTATTTTTCCAAGATTCTTCATTTCGCCTGATATTTCAGAGGAAATTGAGAAAAAACTGCTGGAACACGAGGTTTTTCAAATATTCTCGATACTGGCCGTTTGTACCAGTGAAATGTAAGTAAAACCATTGGAACGCCTTATTTTTCCAAGATTCTTCATTTCGCCTGATATTTCAGAGGAAATTGAAAAAAAACTGCTGGAACACGATATTTGTCAAACATTCTCGATACTGGCCGTTTGAACCAGTGAAAAGTAAGTAAAACCATTGGAACGCTTTATTTTTCCAAGATTCTTCATTTCGCCTGATATTTCAGAGGAAATTGAGAAAAAACTGCTGGAACACGAGATTTTTCAAATATTCTCGATACTGGCCGTTTGTACCAGTGATGTGTAAGTAAAACCATTGGAACGCCTTATTTTTCCAAGATTCTTCATTTCGCCTGATATTTCAGATAAAATTCAAAAAAAAACTGCTGGAACACGAGATTTTTCAAATATTCTCGATACTGGCCGTTTGTACTAGTGAAAAGTAAGAAAAACAACTGGAATGTCTTATTTGTCGAAAATTCTTCATTTCGCCTGATATTTCTGAAAAAATTGCTGGTACACGATATTTTTCACACAATCTGGATACTGGCCGTTTGTACCAGTGAAAAGTAAGTAAAACCATTGGAACGCTTTATTTTTCCAAGATTCTTCATTTCGCCTGATATTTCAGAGGAAATTGAGAAAAAACTGCTGGAACACGAGATTTTTCAAATATTCTCGATACTGGCCGTTTGTACCAGTGAAATGTAAGTAAAACCATTGGAACGCCTTATTTTTCCAAGATTCTTCATTTCGCCTGATATTTCAGAGGAAATTGAGAAAAAACTGCTGGAACACGAGATTTTTCAAATATTCTCGATACTGGCCGTTTGTACTAGTGAAAAGTAAGAAAAACAACTGGAATGTCTTATTTGTCGAAAATTCTTCATTTCGCCTGATATTTCAGAGTAAATTGAGAAAAAACTGCAGGAACACGAGATTTTTCAAATATTCTCGATACTGGCCGTTTGTACTAGTGAAAAGTAAGAAAAACAACTGGAATGTCTTATTTGTCGAAAATTCTTCATTTCGCCATATATTTCAGAGTAAATTGAGAAAAAACTGCAGGAACACGAGATTTATCAAATATTCTCGATACTGGCCGTTTGTACCAGTGAAATGTAAGTAAAACCATTGGAATGCTTTATTTTTCCAAGATTCTTCATTTCGCCTGATATTTCAGAGGCAATTGAAAAAAAACTGCTGGAACACGATATTTATCAAACATTCTCGATACTGGTCGTTTGTACCAGTGAAAAGTAAGTAAAACCATTGGAACGCTTTATTTTTCCAAGATTCTTCATTTCGCCTGATATTTCAGAGGAAATTGAGAAAAAACTGCTGAAACACGAGATTTTTCAAATATTCTCGATACTGGCCGTTTGTACCAGTGAAATGTAAGTAAAACCATTGGAACGCCTTATTTTTCCAAGATTCTTCATTTCGCCTGATATTTCAGAGGAAATTGAAAAAAAACTGCTGGAACACGAGATTTTTCAAATATTCTCGATACTGGCCGTTTGTACTAGTGAAAAGTAAGAAAAACAACTGGAATGTCATATTTGTCGAAAATTCTTCATTTCGCCTGATATTTCAGAGTAAATTGAGAAAAAACTGCAGGAACACGAGATTTATCAAATATTCTCGATACTGGCCGTTTGTACCAGTGAAATGTAAGTAAAACCATTGGAACGTCTTATTTGTCGAAAATTCTTCATTTCGCCTGATATTTCAGAGTAAATTGAGAAAAAACTGCTGGAACAAGAGATTTTTCAAATATTTTCGATACTGGCCGTTTGTACCAGTGAAATGTAAGTAAAACCATTGGAACGCTATATTTTTCCAAGATTCTTCATTTCGCCTGATATTTCAGAGGAAATTGAGAAAAAACTGCTGGAACACGAGATTTTTCAAATATTCTCGATACTGGCTGTTTGTACCAGTGAAATGTAAGTAAAACCATTGGAACGCCTTATTTTTCCAAGATTCTTCATTTCGCCTGATATTTCAGAGGAAATTGAAAAAAAACTGCTGGAACACGATATTTATCAAACATTCTCGATACTGGCCGTTTGTACCAGTGAAAAGTAAGTAAAACCATTGGAACGCTTTATTTTTCCAAGATTCTTCATTTCGCCTGATATTTCAGAGGAAATTGAGAAAAAACTACTGGAACACGAGATTTTTCAAATATTCTCGATACTGGCCGTTTGTACTAGTGAAAAGTAAGAAAAACAACTGGAATGTCTTATTTGTCGAAAATTCTTCATTTCGCCTGATATTTCAGAAAAAATTGCTGGAACACGATATTTTTCACACAATCTGGATACTGGCCGTTTGTACCAGTGAAAAGTAAGTAAAACCACTGGAACGCTTTATTTTTCCAAGATTCTTCATTTCGCCTGATATTTCAGAGGAAATTGAGAAAAAACTGCTGGAACACGAGATTTTTCAAATATTCACGATACTGGCCGTTTGTACCAGTGAAATGTAAGTAAAACCATTGGAACGCTTTATTTTTCCAAGATTCTTCATTTCGCCTGATATTTCAGAGGAAATTGAGAAAAAACTACTGGAACACCAGATTTTTCAAATATTCTCGATACTGGCCGTTTGTACTGGTGAAAAGTAAGAAAAACAACTGGAATGTCTTATTTGTCGAAAATTCTTCATTTCGCCTGATATTTCAGAGTAAATTGAGAAAAAACTGCAGGAACACGAGATTTATCAAATATTCTCGATACTGGCCGTTTGTACCAGTGAAATGTAAGTAAAACCATTGGAACGTCTTATTTGTCGAAAATTCTTCATTTCGCCTGATATTTCAGAGTAAATTGAGAAAAAACTGCTGGAACACGAGATTTTTCAAATATTCTCGATACTGGCCGTTTGTACCAGTGAAATGTAAGTAAAACCATTGGAACGCTTTATTTTTCCAAGATTCTTCATTTCGCCTGATATTTCAGAGGAAATTGAGAAAAAACTGCTGGAACACGAGATTTTTCAAATATTCTCGATACTGGCCGTTTGTACCAGTGAAATGTAAGTAAAACCATTGGAACGCCTTATTTTTCCAAGATTCTTCATTTCGCCTGATATTTCAGAGGAAATTGAAAAAAAACTGCTGGAACACGAGATTTTTCAAATATTCTCGATACTGGCCGTTTGTACTAGTGAAAAGTAAGAAAAACAACTGGAATGTCTTATTTGTCGAAAATTCTTCATTTCGCCTGATATTTCAGAGTAAATTGAGAAAAAACTGCAGGAACACGAGATTTATCAAATATTCTCGATACTGGCCGTTTGTACCAGTGAAATGTAAGTAAAACCATTGGAACGTCTTATTTGTCGAAAATTCTTCATTTCGCCTGATATTTCAGAGTAAATTGAGAAAAAACTGCTGGAACACGAGATTTTTCAAATATTCTCGATACTGGCCGTTGGTACTAGTGAAAAGTAAGAAAAACAACTGGAATGTCTTATTTGTCGAAAATTCTTCATTTCGCCTGATATTTAAGAAAAAATTGAGAAAAAATTGCTGGAACACGATATTTTGCACACATTCTCGATACTGGCCGTTTGTACCAGTGAAAAGTAAGTAAAACCACTGGAACGCTTTATTTTTCCAAGATTCTTCATTTCGCCTGATATTTCAGAGGAAATTGAAAAAAAACTGCTGGAACACGATATTTATCAAACATTCTCGATACTGGCCGTTTGTACCAGTGAAATGTAAGTAAAACCACTGGAACGTCTTATTTGTCGAAAATTCTTCATTTCGCCTGATATTTCAGATAAAATTAAAAAAAAAACTGCTGGAACACGATATTTATCAAACATTCTCGATACTGGCCGTTTGTACCAGTGAAATGTAAGTAAAACCACTGGAACGCTTTATTTTTCCAAGATTCTTCATTTCGCCTGATATTTCAGAGGAAATTGAGAAAAAACTGCTGGAACACGAGATTTTTCAAACAATCTCGATACTAGCCGTTTGTACCAGTGAAAAGTAAGTAAAACCACTGGAACGCTTTATTTTTCCAAGATTCTTCATTTCGCCTGATATTTCAGAGGAAATTGAGAAAACACTGCTGGAACACGAGATTTTTCAAATTTTCTCGATACTGGCCGCTTGTACCAGTGAAATGTAAGTAAAACCACTGGAACGTCTTATTTGTCGAAAATTCTTCATTTCGCCTGATATTTCAGAGGAAATTGAAAAAAAATTGCTGAAACACAATATTTTGCACACATTCTCGATACTGGCCGTTTGTACTAGTGAAAAGTAAGTAAAACCACTGGAACGCTTTATTTTTCCAAGATTCTTCATTTCGCCTGATATTTCAGAGGAAATTGAGAAAAACCTGCTGGAACACGAGATTTTTCAAACAATCTCGATACTAGCCGTTTGTGCCAGTGAAAAGTAAGTAAAACCACTGGAACGCTTTATTTTTCCAAGATTCTTCATTTCGCCTGATATTTCAGAGGAAATTGAGAAAACACTGCTGGAACACGAGATTTTTCAAATTTTCTCGATACTGGCCGCTTGTACCAGTGAAATGTAAGTAAAACCACTGGAACGTCTTATTTGTCGAAAATTCTTCATTTCGCCTGATATTTCAGAGGAAATTGAAAAAAAACTGCTGGAACACGATATTTATCAAACATTCTCGATACTGGTCGTTTGTACCAGTGAAAAGTAAGTAAAACCATTGGAACGCTTTATTTTTCCAAGATTCTTCATTTCGCCTGATATTTCAGAGGAAATTGAGAAAAAACTGCTGGAACACGAGATTTTTCAAATATTCTCGATACTGGCCGTTTGTACCAGTGAAATGTAAGTAAAACCATTGGAACGCCTTATTTTTCCAAGATTCTTCATTTCGCCTGATATTTCAGAGGAAATTGAAAAAAAACTGCTGGAACACGAGATTTTTCAAATTTTCTCGATACTGGCCGCTTGTACCAGTGAAATGTAAGTAAAACCACTGGAACGTCTTATTTGTCGAAAATTCTTCATTTCGCCTGATATTTCAGAGGAAATTGAAAAAAAACTGCTGGAACACGATATTTATCAAACATTCTCGATACTGGTCGTTTGTACCAGTGAAAAGTAAGTAAAACCATTGGAACGCTTTATTTTTCCAAGATTCTTCATTTCGCCTGATATTTCAGAGGAAATTGAGAAAACACTGCTGGAACACGAGATTTTTCAAATTTTCTCGATACTGGCCGCTTGTACCAGTGAAATGTAAGTAAAACCACTGGAACGTCTTATTTGTCGAAAATTCTTCATTTCGCCTGATATTTCAGAGTACATTGAGAAAAAACTGCAGAAACACGAGATTTATCAAATATTCTCGATACTGGCCGTTTGTTCCAGTGAAATGTAAGTAAAACCATTGGAACGCTTTATTTTTCCAAGATTCTTCATTTCGCCTGATATTTCAGAGGAAATTGAGAAAAAACTGCTGGAACACGAGATTTTTCAAATATTCTCGATACTGGCCGTTTGTACCAGTGAAATGTAAGTAAAACCATTGGAACGCCTTATTTTTCCAAGATTCTTCATTTCGCCTGATATTTCAGAGTAAATTGAGAAAAAACTGCTGGAACACGAGATTTTTCAAATATTCTCGATACTGGCCGTTTGTACCAGTGAAATGTAAGTAAAACCATTGGAACGCCTTATTTTTCCAAGATTCTTCATTTCGCCTGATATTTCAGAGTAAATTGAGAAAAAACTGCAGGAACACGAGATTTATCAAATATTCTCGATACTAGCCGTTTCCCTAGTCCCACAATCCTTGAAAATTCATTAGAAAGTCGTCAGATCTTGTCTTGTCCCATGTTTTGTGTCTTAGGACATTTCTTTAGAAATTCTGCAGGCTTTTACAGGATTGTCCTGGGCTAAGTGCGACACTGTCTTAGGAATGTGTCAAAGGTACTTCTTACTACAATCGCAAGAAAATTTCAATCGAAGTTCTTTTGATAATATTTCAGGAAAGTCTTAAGATATTTTATTAAGAAAAATGTAAGAAAACTTCATGGACCTTTCTTTAGAATTTATCGTCGAGTAGTATTGCGAATTTGTCATTGGAAATTCTGCACTATTTATTCTCAACATTTCTGCAGAATATATACCTGTTTATTCTTTAGAATTTTTCGAGACTTTTATAGATGAAATATGGTTTAGATATATTTTGACATAAACAAATATTTAAATTCAATAAAATGTAAAATATTTTTTGCCTTTATTAATGTTTATTGAAAAAAAAGTTAAATTCATTTTTGGCAATTCTTACAAAATTTTCCTTATTGCTAACTCAATATTTCATACTTGTTTTGGTACATTGCTTTCTTTAGTTTGTATAATATTAATTCAAATATTTAAATCTTAAAAATAAAAACTAGACAAAGAGCAATAAAATCTAGTTCAAAAGAAAAATGTCGAAAAAAAAAACAATTTAAAAAAATAAAATAAATTGAAATGAAATTTTATATGTATATGTACATATAAATATATTTCTACTTTTCATTTTTTCCGTAATTCTCTAAGTTACTATTTTCTCCAGCATTTTTATGTTTTTGCATTTTCCTATTTTCTTGTTTTTTTAGTGCATCTTTTAATTTGACCAGTGTAGATTTAAATGACTTCTGAATATTTGTCATTATTTTATTTCCGAAAATTTCAACGCATATACCTAAAATTAAGAGAATAATTATATTAAAAATTGTGTATCCGATCAATTTGATTGTCTTTTTATATTAACAATAAATATGAATATGTTTAGCAATGAAAAACTAACTTACTTTCCAAATTTTGAATAAATTTTGTTCTTTTGAGAGAGACCTTATTTTCGTCTTGGACCTCGTTCCACGTCAAGTTACATATTACATTTTCGTTGAAGGTGTTTAAAATCACCTTTTTAAAATAATCACATATGTCTACGCCATGGATCCCCTTCACAAAGTTCTAAATGAAAAAAATATATATATTTTTAAAAGTAATATAATAATTTTTTAGACGTCAGTTACGAAAAATTGATCGATTTGATAGACTTTCTCAATAACTTTGAACTTATTTTGTTTCGAAAACCAAATGTTTACAAAATGTTCTTTGTCACATAAAAATCGGATTCATATTGATCGACATTTCTTTATTGAAGTCTTAAATTTTCTTCACGCGCTCCTTACCATTTTTTGAATATCATTATCCTCTTGAAGATAGTTCTCAAATTTTATAAATTCATCGATGGTGTTGAAAAAAACGGTTTCACCGTTCGTTTTATATTGATGAGGACTAGCAACATAATTTTTCACCAAATTCTCAATTGTTTTCGCAAAATTATTTTCCATTGTACTAATTCGGGTTTCAATGTATTGCTGCAGCTTTTCAAAACGCAATTCTGTTTTGAGAAAATACATGAAAAATATGTACATGTATATTATTTTTTGAAATCTTAAATCAAAATGCTTAATATAACAACAAGACAGTCTTTTACACGTTTAAGTAAAATGTTACTTAATAAATATACCAATGAAAACTTCATTTGATATTATAATAACATGTAAAATTTGCTTTCCTAATATGTGCTCGTGAATTTGGAAATTAAAAAATAAATCAGTTAAAAGTTACCTATAAATGACTGTATACTGGAATTAACCATATTGACAGATTGAGAGGGCTGGTCTCCATATGATGCACCAGTATTCTGTGTAGTCGACTGGTCTACATTTGATGCGACACTGCCCTGTACTAGAAAACTTTGAGGATTGTTTTTTCCGGGTGTAGTAAAAAGAGGTGAGAGTTCACTTATATTCAATTCACTTGGGTCCGCAACAGAACTTTGCATGCAACTGTATTGTTTTTCATTTCCAATCAGTGTAAATATGTATTGCTCTTGAGTAGTACTGGTGTTCTGTTCTGAATTATGGACTGGTTGTTGATTATCTGGATCTTCTTCGGCACTTGACTGCCAAAGAGCCCTGTCGCATTTTTTATTTGCATCGTCAAAGGAATCTGTGCAAAGATCATTTTTGAAAATTGTTCTTAAAAATATTTAAAAAAAAATAAAAGTCACCTGCATAAAAAAGTACTCGACATTCCACTTGTTTCCAATTCTCCTTGGGTATAACACTGTTTATTTGTAATTTTTTAATGTTTTTATTAGGTGGCCAAAAACAATGACATTTGTCTTCTGTTAGCCAATTTATTGGTATAACTTCGCATGCCTCCTCATCATCAAACGCGACAATGCAGTAACTATGAAAATACGTTTATATGTTAAGTATAAAAAGTAATGTGTAAAATATTATATAACAAAAGTTCGTATAACATATGTATGTACTACTAAAAATGAATTACATACTTCATTTTTTCAATATATCTTCTTGTGGTTATTGCTGCTGATGTGAATTGACGAATATATTTTAAATTTTGTGTAGTCCTAAAAAATAGTACGAATTATTTAAAGTTAGGAAGGCAACTTTTCTCTGAATTCGATTTTGTTCAAAAACAAATGTTCGTCCATACGTTATGTTAGAAGAAGTGAATATATTGAGGTAACGAGATTGGATAGGATAGTCATATAAATCTTTCAAAGCAAGAATTTCTCTTTCTGTAAATAATGTTTGTTTTTCCTGTTTTTCTATTTGCAAAATTTGCACAATAATGTATTTGTCTAGCATACAGTAATTGTCTGGTGAGTTTTTAGATAATTTTGTAGTTCCAATAGTAATTGTTTCGGCTACACCGTTTAGAATTTTCTCATTGTTTCTCAAATACTGTACGTGGCTGAAGTTATTTTCTTCTGTTATTCTGTTGTGCAACTGTTCTAGCACCTTATGCCCTGACCTACAACATTTTTTTATAAATTGCATGAAATTTTCAAATTTAAAAGCACTGAAGCTTTCTAGACAAGCACCAATATCTCGTACATCTTTACTTAAATGTAACAGACTGTGTACATTGAACGACATGGTGTGAATTCCATATAATTCACTGAAGTCTTTAACGAAATCCTTCAGGAGATTTTCAGCTAATTCATTGTTTGCAAGACATATTTCGTCTGAACATAGAATTTTGAGTCCACAGTGTAATTTAAGATAATGGTCATAATAGATTTTTTGCACCTTGCCTTTTATCAAAAATGGCAGAGTGTATAAGAGTAATTGTCGCAATTCAGTTGCCTTATATCGTCTTAGCATCGAAAGTGGCCTGGGTGTGCGACTAAATTCTGCAGGCATTTGTCTGGATATAGACATAATATCTTCTGAAATTTTTAAAATTACTCTGTTAGGTAAACTGTACAATCTTAAACGACATTCAATCCACAGAGAAAGTATTTGTTTTACAACACCCAGACAAACAGCATGCATATAATCTATTGGAACTTGTGAAACACAACCAATTCCAAGGTGCTCGATTGTTGTTGTATTTTTACTTAAATGAAAATTTTCGTCTACTTTGTCCCTAAAACTTAAATTTGTCCGTAGTGCGTATACACCATAAGGAAATGTTACTTTATGTAGAACATATAAGCCTCGAATTTCACATTTAGAGCAGCTGCTGTATCCCGTGTGTGTTGTTACGTTCAAAACAAATGCTCTAGCAGGGGCGTCACAAATAATGGATCTAATTTTAATTTCATAAAAACGGCCATTCCAAACAAAGCCGTTTTGTAAAATTTCTTTCATTTCAGAAACAAATGGCTCAAGAAATATATCTACATCTGCCGGTTTTGATGTGCCGAAGTAAGTGCCTACCATTTCCACCCTTGATTGACCAACTATACTTATAAGAATTGGCCATAATGTGCTCGTAGAACTGTTACTTACGCCTACTCCATCTATTCCGACATCTAGTAGAACGGTATTCGTTGGACCAATAAAGAATTTCAATAAACGGTTCAAACATGTTTTAAACCCAACATGCAAATATTGGCCTTCCATCATATTAGAAATTTCATGTTTTTTAGGTGTGCGTAGAAGTTTTCTACCATCAAATGGTAAAAATGGAAAGTGTGGTCTTAGCACCTTGAGTAAACTATTAACGTGCATTATTGGACATTTGGAAAATGTTACCCAATTTGCTAATTTTTCTTCTAACGTTGGAATATTATTGCTTTCGATTGTGCTTTCATCAGAAGAACTGTGATAATCCGTGTTTGATAAATTGTTCATTCCATTCTTCATTGTTACCACATTGTTAGTTGTATCATTGTCGCCTGTAGCTCTATGTGTACTTTGAGTCGGATTAAGCAAAGGTGGAAATTCAGAGTGAACGGCTTGATTACCATTATTCTGATGTTTGTTAGAATTATCCTGGTAAAAGGTGCTTGATGATAGCTTGTCCTTAATAGCTTTCGTACTACGAAAATAATTACGAACAAAGTGTTGGGCTTCTCTTTTTACAAGACGATATTTTTTACGTCTATCAGCCATACCATTACAATATAAATTTTACATATGTTGCAAGTCGAACAAATACTGCAATAATACAATCACAATATGATTGCCGTTAGAAAATAAAACACTATCTACGCTTCATCACGATTAGAACAAAAAGGAAAAAATGCAGAGAAAATCAAATTACGTTTCTTGCTATGCATAGTGAAGTAAAAGCGATATAGGAAGGCGTATTTTTGTAATTAAAACATAATAACAATTTAAGCACAAACAGACTAATTTATAAACTGTATACCCACCAAATTTTATTTCCAAAAAATTGTTATATATTTTTCAAATTTATTTATTAAAAATATATTTAAATTACTAAAAATTCTTAAAAACACTGAAAACTAATAAAACACAAAACAATATGTTTACCGCACTGAGAACAAATCTATTATGACGAAATCAAATTATATACAAGGTAATTTACATTATTCGGAACCGCGGACAATTTCTAATCTTTTTCTTGACTTTTAGTATCTAGTAGATTAACCTGAGAGAATATCCGATGAACTTCATAAAAGTACACAAGAGAGGTATCAGACAATTTCTTGTTTTTTTCTTAACTTTTATTAGCAGATAAAATTCAGATAAAGTCGGTTTTGTTTTGCAAAAGCAAAGACAAGTGTAAGACAAATTCTTGCCTTGTTCTTCACCTATTTCTTCACTTCACACACCAAGGATAAAGCTTCGAAAAAATCCGAAGAAATATTCTAACACATGTCTGTCGTTTTTCATAAGAATAATGAATTAAAAAATCTGTATTTTGTCCTGATAATAACTTTTTTCAGATATTGTAAAGAAAATTGTTGGATTTCTCATCCTAACGAGAAATAGAAGATATTGCGACATTAAAATCCAATGAAAATTTGTGGACATTTTCGATATATCAAAACCTAAGATAAAAGCTCAGACTTAAATCGTGACTTTTTTTTAAAACACTAGACAAATATAAGACATCAGACAGCGCGGGACTAGGGTTGTACCAGTGAAATGTAAGTAAAACCACTGGAACGTCTTATTTGTCGAAAATTCTTCATTTCGCCTGAAATTTCAGAGGAAATTCAAAAATAATTGCTGGCACACGATATTTTTCAAACATTCTCGATACTAGCCGTTTGTACCAGTGAAAAGTAAGTAAAACCACTGGAACGCTTTATTTTTCCAAGATTCTTCATTTCGCCTGATATTTCAGAGTAAATTGAGAAAAAACTGCAGGAACACGAGATTTATCAAATATTCTCGATACTGGCCGTTTGTTCCAGTGAAATGTAAGTAAAACCATTGGAACGCTTTTTTTTTCCTAGATTCTTCATTTCGCCTGATATTTCAGAGGAAATTGAGAAAAAACTGCTGGAACACGAGATTTTTCAAATATTCTCGATACTGGCCGTTTGTACCAGTGAAATGTAAGTAAAACCATTGGCACGCCTTATTTTTCCAAGATTCTTCATTTCGCCTGATATTTCAGAGGAAATTGAAAAAAAACTGCTGGAACACGAGATTTTTCAAATATTCTCGATACTGGCCGTTTGTACTAGTGAAAAGTAAGAAAAACAACTGGAATGTCTTATTTGTCGAAAATTCTTCATTTCGCCTGATATTTCAGAGTAAATTGAGAAAAAACTGCAGGAACACGAGATTTATCAAATATTCTCGATACTGGCCGTTTGTTCCAGTGAAATGTAAGTAAAACCATTGGAACGCTTTATTTTTCCAAGATTCTTCATTTCGCCTGATATTTCAGAGGAAATTGAGAAAAAACTGCTGGAACACGAGATTTTTCAAATATTCTCGATACTGGCCGTTTGTACCAGTGAAATGTAAGTAAAACCATTGGAACGCCTTATTTTTCCAAGATTCTTCATTTCGCCTGATATTTCAGAGTAAATTGAGAAAAAACTGCTGGAACACGAGATTTTTCAAATATTCTCGATACTGGCCGTTTGTACCAGTGAAATGTAAGTAAAACCATTGGCACGCCTTATTTTTCCAAGATTCTTCATTTCGCCTGATATTTCAGAGGAAATTGAAAAAAAACTGCAGGAACACGAGATTTATCAAATATTCTCGATACTGGCCGTTTGTTCCAGTGAAATGTAAGTAAAACCATTGGAACGCTTTTTTTTTTCCTAGATTCTTCATTTCGCCTGATATTTCAGAGGAAATTGAGAAAAAACTGCTGGAACACGAGATTTTTCAAATATTCTCGATACTGGCCGTTTGTACCAGTGAAATGTAAGTAAAACCATTGGCACGCCTTATTTTTCCAAGATTCTTCATTTCGCCTGATATTTCAGAGGAAATTGAAAAAAAACTGCTGGAACACGAGATTTTTCAAATATTCTCGATACTGGCCGTTTGTACTAGTGAAAAGTAAGAAAAACAACTGGAATGTCTTATTTGTCGAAAATTCTTCATTTCGCCTGATATTTCAGAGTAAATTGAGAAAAAACTGCAGGAACACGAGATTTATCAAATATTCTCGATACTGGCCGTTTGTTCCAGTGAAATGTAAGTAAAACCATTGGAACGCTTTATTTTTCCAAGATTCTTCATTTCGCCTGATATTTCAGAGGAAATTGAGAAAAAACTGCTGGAACACGAGATTTTTCAAATATTCTCGATACTGGCCGTTTGTACCAGTGAAATGTAAGTAAAACCATTGGAACGCCTTATTTTTCCAAGATTCTTCATTTCGCCTGATATTTCAGAGTAAATTGAGAAAAAACTGCTGGAACACGAGATTTTTCAAATATTCTCGATACTGGCCGTTTGTACCAGTGAAATGTAAGTAAAACCATTGGCACGCCTTATTTTTCCAAGATTCTTCATTTCGCCTGATATTTCAGAGGAAATTGAAAAAAAACTGCTGGAACACGAGATTTTTCAAATATTCTCGATACTGGCCGTTTGTACTAGTGAAAAGTAAGAAAAACAACTGGAATGTCTTATTTGTCGAAAATTCTTCATTTCGCCTGATATTTCAGAGTAAATTGAGAAAAAACTGCTGGAACACGAGATTTTTCAAACATTCTCGATACTAGCCGTTTGTACCAGTGAAATGTAAGTAAAACCACTGGAAAGTCTTATTTGTCGAAAATTCTTCATTTCGCCTGATATTTCAGGGGAAATTGAGAAAAAACTGCGGAAACACGAGATTTATCAAATATTCTCTATACTGGCCGTTTGTACCAGTGAAATGTAAGTAAAACCATTGGAACGCCTTATTTTTCCAAGATTCTTCATTTCGCCTGATATTTCAGAGGAAATTGAGATAAAACTGCTGGAACACGAGATTTTTCAAATATTCTCGATACTGTCCGTTTGTACCAGTGAAATGTAAGTAAAACCATTGGAACGCCTTATTTTTCCAAGATTCTTGATTTCGCCTGATATTTCAGAGGAAATTGAGAAAAAACTGCTGGAACACGAGATTTTTCAAATATTCTCGATACAGGCCGTTTGTACCAGTGAAATGTAAGTAAAACCACTGAAACCTCTTATTTGTCGAAAATTCTTCATTTCGCCTGAAATTTCAGAGGAAATTCAAAAAGAATTGCTGGCACACGATATTTTTCAAACATTCTCGATATTAGCCGTTTGTACCAGTGAAATGTAAGTAAAACCACTGGAACGTCTTATTTGTCGAAAATTCTTCATTTCGTCTGATATTTCAGAGTAAATTGAGAAAAAACTGCTGGAACACGATATTTATCAAACATTCTCGATACTGGCCGTTTGTACCAGTGAAATGTAAGTAAAACCATTGGAACGCTTTATTTTTCCAAGATTCTTCATTTCGCCTGATATTTCAGAGGAAATTGAGAAAAAACTGCTGGAACACGAGATTTTTCAAACAATCTCGATACTAGCCGTTTGTACCAGTGAAAAGTAAGTAAAACCACTGGAACGCTTTATTTTTCCAAGATTCTTCATTTCGCCTGATATTTCAGAGGAAATTGAGAAAACACTGCTGGAACACGAGATTTTTCAAATTTTCTCGATACTGGCCGTTTGTACCAGTGAAATGTAAGTAAAACCACTGGAACGTCTTATTTGTCGAAAATTCTTCATTTCGCCTGATATTTCAGAGGAAATTGAAAAAAAACTGCTGGAACACGATATTTATCAAACATTCTCGATACTGGTCGTTTGTACCAGTGAAAAGTAAGTAAACCATTGGAACGCTTTATTTTTCCAAGATTCTTCATTTCGCCTGATATTTCAGAGGAAATTGAGAAAACACTGCTGGAACACGAGATTATTCAAATTTTCTCGATACTGGCCGTTTGTACCAGTGAAATGTAAGTAAAACCACTGGAACGTCTTATTTGTCGAAAATTCTTCATTTCGCCTGATATTTCAGAGGAAATTGAAAAAAAACTGCTGGAACACGATATTTATCAAACATTCTCGATACTAGCCGTTTGTACCAGTGAAAAGTAAGTAAACCATTGGAACGCTTTATTTTTCCAAGATTCTTCATTTCGCCTGATATTTCAGAGGAAATTGAGAAAACACTGCTGGAACACGAGATTTTTCAAATTTTCTCGATACTGGCCGTTTGTACCAGTGAAATGTAAGTAAAACCACTGAAACGTCTTATTTGTCGAAAATTCTTCATTTCGCCTGATATTTCAGAGGAAATTGAAAAAAAACTGCTGGAACACGATATTTATCAAACATTCTCGATACTGGTCGTTTGTACCAGTGAAAAGTAAGTAAACCATTGGAACGCTTTATTTTTCCAAGATTCTTCATTTCGCCTGATATTTCAGAGGAAATTGAGAAAACACTGCTGGAACACGAGATTTTTCAAATTTTCTCGATACTGGCCGTTTGTACCAGTGAAATGTAAGTAAAACCACTGGAACGTCTTATTTGTCGAAAATTCTTCATTTCGCCTGATATTTCAGAGTAAATTGAGAAAAAACTGCTGGAACACGAAATTTTTCAAATATTCTCGATACTGGCCGTTTGTACTAGTGAAAAGTAAGTAAAACCACTGGAACGTCTTATTTGTCGAAAATTCTTCATTTCGTCTGATATTTCAGAGTAAATTGAGAAAAAACTGCTGGAACACGATATTTATCAAACATTCTCGATACTGGCCGTTTGTACCAGTGAAATGTAAGTAAAACCATTGGAACGCTTTATTTTTCCAAGATTCTTCATTTCGCCTGATATTTCAGAGGAAATTGAGAAAAAACTGCTGGAACACGAGATTTTTCAAACAATCTCGATACTAGCCGTTTGTACCAGTGAAAAGTAAGTAAAACCACTGGAACGCTTTATTTTTCCAAGATTCTTCATTTCGCCTGATATTTCAGAGGAAATTGAAAAAAAACTGCTGGATCACGAGATTTTTCAAATATTCTCGATACTGGCCGTTTGTACCAGTGAAATGTAAGTAAAACCATTGGAACGCCTTATTTTTCCAAGATTCTTCATTTCGCCTGATATTTCAGAGGAAATTGAAAAAAAACTGCTGGAACACGAGATTTTTCAAATATTCTCGATACTGGCCGTTTGTACTAGTGAAAAGTAAGAAAAACAACTGGAATGTCTTATTTGTCGAAAATTCTTCATTTCGCCTGATATTTCAGAGTAAATTGAGAAAAAACTGCAGGAACACGAGATTTTTCAAATATTCTCGATACTGACCGTTTGTACTAGTGAAAAGTAAGCAAAACCACTGGAACGTCTTATTTGTCGAAAATTCTTCATTTCGCCTGAAATTTCAGAGGAAATTCAAAAATAATTGCTGGCACACGATATTTTTCAAACATTCTCGATACTAGCCGTTTGTACCAGTGAAATGTAAGTAAAACCACTGGAACGTCTTATTTGTCGAAAATTCTTCATTTCGCCTGATATTTCAGAGGAAATTGAGAAAAAACTGCTGGAAAACGAGATTTTTCAAATATTCTCGATACTGGCCGTTTGTACCAGTGAAATGTAAGTAAAACCATTGGAACGCCTTATTTTTCCAAGATTCTTCATTTCGCCTGATATTTCAGAGTAAATTGAGAAAAAACTGCAGGAACACGAGATTTATCAAATATTCTCGATACTAGCCGTTTGTACCAGTGAAATGTAAGTAAAACCACTGGAACGTCTTATTTGTCGAAAATTCTTCATTTCGCCTGAAATTTCAGAGGAAATTCAAAAATAATTGCTGGCACACGATATTTTTCAAACATTCTCGATACTAGCCGTTTGTACCAGTGAAAAGTAAGTAAAACCACTGGAACGCTTTATTTTTCCAAGATTCTTCATTTCGCCTGATATTTCAGAGGAAATTGAAAAAAAACTGCTGGATCACGAGATTTTTCAAATATTCTCGATACTGGCCGTTTGTACCAGTGAAATGTAAGTAAAACCATTGGAACGCCTTATTTTTCCAAGATTCTTCATTTCGCCTGATATTTCAGAGGAAATTGAAAAAAAACTGCTGGAACACGAGATTTTTCAAATATTCTCGATACTGGCCGTTTGTACTAGTGAAAAGTAAGAAAAACAACTGGAATGTCTTATTTGTCGAAAATTCTTCATTTCGCCTGATATTTCAGAGTAAATTGAGAAAAAACTGCAGGAACACGAGATTTTTCAAATATTCTCGATACTGACCGTTTGTACTAGTGAAATGTAAGTAAAACCATTGGAACGCCTTATTTTTCCAAGATTCTTCATTTCGCCTGATATTTCAGAGTAAATTGAGAAAAAACTGCTGGAACACGAGATTTTTCAAATATTCTCGATACTGGCCGTTTGTACCAGTGAAATGTAAGTAAAACCATTGGAACGCCTTATTTTTCCAAGATTCTTCATTTCGCCTGATATTTCAGAGTAAATTTAGAAAAAACTGCAGGAACACGAGATTTATCAAATATTCTCGATACTAGCCGTTTGTACCAGTGAAATGTAAGTAAAACCACTGGAACGTCTTATTTGTCGAAAATTCTTCATTTCGCCTGAAATTTCAGAGGAAATTCAAAAATAATTGCTGGCACACGATATTTATCAAACATTCTCGATACTAGCCGTTTGTACCAGTGAAAAGTAAGTAAAACCACTGGAACGCTTTATTTTTCCAAGATTCTTCATTTCGCCTGATATTTCAGAGGAAATTGAGAAAACACTGCTGGAACACGAGATTTTTCAAATATTCTCGATACTAGCCGTTTGTACCAGTGAAATGTAAGTAAAACCACTGGAACGTCTTATTTGTCGAAAATTCTTCATTTCGCCTGAAATTTCAGAGGAAATTCAAAAATAATTGCTGGCACACGATATTTTTCAAACATTCTCGATACTAGCCGTTTGTACCAGTGAAATGTAAGTAAAACCACTGGAACGTCTTATTTGTCGAAAATTCTTCATTTCGCCTGATATTTCAGAGGAAATTGAGAAAAAACTGCTGAAACACGAGATTTTTCAAATATTCTCTAT
This sequence comes from Anthrax anthrax, assembly GCA_963971155.1. Taxonomy (NCBI): domain Eukaryota; kingdom Metazoa; phylum Arthropoda; class Insecta; order Diptera; family Bombyliidae; genus Anthrax; species Anthrax anthrax. Next base: position 47,967 of record CAXAQU010000247.1, read on the forward strand.
ACTGGCCGTTTGTACCAGTGAAATGTAAGTAAAACCATTGGAACGCCTTATTTTTCCAAGATTCTTCATTTCGCCTGATATTTCAGAGGAAATTGAGAAAAAACTGCTGGAACACGAGATTTTTCATATATTCTCGATACTGTCCGTTTGTACCAGTGAAATGTAAGTAAAACCATTGGAACGCCTTATTTTTCCAAGATTCTTGATTTCGCCTGATATTTCAGAGGAAATTGAGAAAAAACTACTGGAACACGAGATTTTTCAAATATTCTCGATACTGTCCGTTTGTACCAGTGAAATGTAAGTAAAACCATTGGAACGCCTTATTTTTCCAAGATTCTTGATTTCGCCTGATATTTCAGAGTAAATTGAGAAAAAACTGCAGGAACACGAGATTTTTCAAATATTCTCGATACAGGCCGTTTGTACCAGTGAAATGTAAGTAAAACCACTGGAACGTCTTATTTGTCGAAAATTCTTCATTTCGCCTGAAATTTTAGAGGAAATTCAAAAAGAATTGCTGGCACACGATATTTTTCAAACATTCTCGATACTAGCCGTTTGTACCAGTGAAATGTAAGTAAAACCACTGGAACGTCTTATTTGTCGAAAATTCTTCATTTCGTCTGATATTTCAGAGTAAATTGAGAAAAAACTGCAAGATAACGAGATTTATCAAATATTCTCGATACTGGCCGTTTGTACCAGTGAAATGTAAGTAAACCATTGGAACGCCTTATTTTTCCAAGATTCTTCATTTCGCCTGATATTTCAGAGGAAATTGAGAAAAAACTGCTGGAACACGATATTTATCAAACATTCTCGATACTGGCCGTTTGTGCCAGTGAAATGTAAGTAAAACCACTGGAACGCTTTATTTTTCCAAGATTCTTCATTTCGTCTGATATTTCAGAGGAAATTGAGAAAAAACTGCTGGAACACGAGATTTTTCAAACAATCTCGATACTAGCCGTTTGTACCAGTGAAAAGTAAGTAAAACCACTGGAACGCTTTATTTTTCCAAGATTCTTCATTTCGCCTGATATTTAGAGGAAATTGAGAAAACACTGCTGGAACACAAGATTTTTCAAATTTTCTCGATACTGGCCGTTTGTACCAGTGAAATGTAAGTAAAACCACTGGAACGTCTTATTTGTCGAAAATTCTTCATTTCGCCTGATATTTCAGAGGAAATTGAAAAAAAACTGCTGGAACACGATATTTATCAAACATTCTCGATACTGGTCGTTCGTACCAGTGAAAAGTAAGTAAAACCATTGGAACGCTTTATTTTTCCAAGATTCTTCATTTCGCCTGATATTTCAGAGGAAATTGAGAAAAAACTGCTGGAACACGAGATTTTTCAAATATTCTCGATACTGGCCGTTTGTACCAGTGAAATGTAAGTAAAACCATTGGAACGCCTTATTTTTCCAAGATTCTTCATTTCGCCTGATATTTCAGAGGAAATTGAGAAAAAACTGCTGTAACACGAGATTTTTCAAATATTCTCGATACTGACCGTTTGTACTAGTGAAAAGTAAGTAAAACCACTGGAATGTCTTATTTGTCGAAAATTCTTCATTTCGCCTGAAATTTCAGAGGAAATTCAAAAATAATTGCTGGCACACGATATTTTTCAAACATTCTCGATACTAGCCGTTTGTACCAGTGAAATGTAAGTAAAAACCACTGGAACGTCTTCTTATTTGTCGAAAATTCTTCATTTCGCCTGATATTTCAGACTAAATTGAGAAAAAACTGCTGGAACACGAGATTTTTCAAATATTCTCGATACTGGCCGTTTGTACCAGTGAAATGTAAGTAAAACCATTGGAACGCCTTATTTTTCCAAGATTCTTCATTTCGCCTGATATTTCAGAGTAAATTGAGAAAAAACTGCAGGAACACGAGATTTATCAAATATTCTCGATACTAGCCGTTTGTACCAGTGAAATGTAAGTAAAACCACTGGAACGTCTTATTTTTCGAAAATTCTTCATTTCGCCTGAAATTTCAGAGGAAATTCAAAAATAATTGCTGGCACACGATATTTTTCAAACATTCTCGATACTAGCCGTTTGTACCAGTGAAAAGTAAGTAAAACCACTGGAACGCTTTATTTTTCCAAGATTCTTCATTTCGCCTGATATTTCAGAGGAAATTGAGAAAACACTGCTGGAACACGAGATTTTTCAAATATTCTCGATACTGGCCGTTTGTACCAGTGAAATGTAAGTAAAACCATTGGAACGTCTTATTTGTCGAAAATTCTTCATTTCGCCTGATATTTCAGAGGAAATTGAAAAATAACTGCTGGAACACGATATTTATCAAACATTCTCGATACTGGCCGTTTGTTCCAGTGAAAAGTAAGTAAAACCATTGGAACGCTTTATTTTTCCAAGATTCTTCATTTCGCCTGATATTTCAGAGGAAATTGAGAAAAAACTGCTGGATCACGAGATTTTTCAAATATTCTCGATACTGTCCGTTTGTACCAGTGAAATGTAAGTAAAACCATTGGAACGCCTTATTTTTCCAAGATTCTTCATTTCGCCTGATATTTCAGAGGAAATTGAAAAAAAAACTGCTGGAACACGAGATTTTTCAAATATTCTCGATACTGGCCATTTGTACTAGTGTAAAGTAAGAAAAACAACTGGAATGTCTTATTTGTCGAAAATTCTTCATTTCGCCTGATATTTCAGAGTAAATTGAGAAAAAACTGCAGGAACACGAGATTTATCAAATATTCTCGATACTGGCCGTTTGTACCAGTGAAATGTAAGTAAAACCATTGGAACGTCTTATTTGTCGAAAATTCTTCATTTCGCCTGATATTTCAGAGTAAATTGAGAAAAAACTGCTGGAACACGAGATTTTTCAAATATTCTCGATACTGGCCGTTTGTACCAGTGAAATGTAAGTAAAACCACTGGAACGTCTTATTTGTCGAAAATTCTTCATTTCGCCTGAAATTTTAGAGGAAATTCAAAAAGAATTGCTGGCACACGATATTTTTCAAACATTCTCGATACTAGCCGTTTGTACCAGTGAAATGTAAGTAAAACCACTGGAACGTCTTATTTGTCGAAAATTCTTCATTTCGTCTGATATTTCAGAGTAAATTGAGAAAAAACTGCAAGAACACGAGATTTATCAAATATTCTCGATACTGTCCGTTTGTACCAGTGAAATGTAAGTAAAACCATTGGAACGCCTTATTTTTCCAAGATTCTTGATTTCGCCTGATATTTCAGAGGAAATTGAGAAAAAACTACTGGAACACGAGATTTTTCAAATATTCTCGATACAGGCCGTTTGTACCAGTGAAATGTAAGTAAAACCACTGGAACGTCTTATTTGTCGAAAATTCTTCATTTCGCCTGAAATTTTAGAGGAAATTCAAAAAGAATTGCTGGCACACGATATTTTTCAAACATTCTCGATACTGGCCGTTTGTACCAGTGAAATGTAAGTAAAACCATTGGAACGCTTTATTTTTCCAAGATTCTTCATTTCGCCTGATATTTCAGAGGAAATTGAGAAAAAACTGCTGGAACACGAGATTTTTCAAACAATCTCGATACTAGCCGTTTGTACCAGTGAAAAGTAAGTAAAACCACTGGAACGCTTTATTTTTCCAAGATTCTTCATTTCGCCTGATATTTAGAGGAAATTGAGAAAACACTGCTGGAACACGAGATTTTTCAAATTTTCTCGATACTGGCCGTTTGTACCAGTGAAATGTAAGTAAAACCACTGGAACGTCTTATTTGTCGAAAATTCTTCATTTCGCCTGATATTTCAGAGGAAATTGAAAAAAAACTGCTGGAACACGAGATTTTTCAAATATTCTCGATACTGGCCGTTTGTACCAGTGAAATGTAAGTAAAACCATTGGAACGCCTTATTTTTCCAAGATTCTTCATTTCGCCTGATATTTCAGAGGAAATTGAGAAAAAACTGCTGGAACACGAGATTTTTCAAATATTCTCGATACTGACCGTTTGTACTAGTGAAAAGTAAGTAAAACCACTGGAACGTCTTATTTGTCGAAAATTCTTCATTTCGCCTGAAATTTCAGAGAAAATAATTGCTGGCACACGATATTTTTCAAACATTCTCGATACTAGCCGTTTGTACCAGTGAAATGTAAGTAAAACCACTGGAACGTCTTATTTGTCGAAAAATTCTTCATTTCGCCTGATATTTCAGAGTAAATTGAGAAAAAACTGCTGGAACACGAGATTTTTCAAATATTCTCGATACTGGCCGTTTGTACCAGTGAAATGTAAGTAAAACCATTGGAACGCCTTATTTTTCCAAGATTCTTCATTTCGCCTGATATTTCAGAGTAAATTGAGAAAAAACTGCAGGAACACGAGATTTATCAAATATTCTCGATACTAGCCGTTTGTACCAGTGAAATGTAAGTAAAACCACTGGAACGTCTTATTTGTCGAAAATTCTTCATTTCGCCTGAAATTTCAGAGGAAATTCAAAAATAATTGCTGGCACACGATATTTTTCAAACATTCTCGATACTAGCCGTTTGTACCAGTGAAAAGTAAGTAAAACCACTGGAACGCTTTATTTTTCCAAGATTCTTCATTTCGCCTGATATTTCAGAGGAAATTGAGAAAACACTGCTGGAACACGAGATTTTTCAAATATTCTCGATACTGGCCGTTTGTACCAGTGAAATGTAAGTAAAACCATTGGAACG
>CAXAQU010000248.1:0-46796 GCA_963971155.1 Anthrax anthrax
GAAACCAAATATATCTACCATTATTAATAATAAACGTGTCCTTTCAATATGTTTTAAAAATTTATGACCCATTCCTAAAATAAAACAGTAAAATAAAATCACCATCATTTTTACCACAAAAACAAAAAACATTTTAAAGGTCAAATTATAATTCACCAATATTAGCATGTGCTCCCTCAATTAATCCTGGTAAATCAGCAACAGATATTTGTCTTAAATCTGAATATTCGATGATACCTAATTGTGGTCGAATTGTTGTAACTGAAATTATGAAAAACGAACAAGATTTATAAAAAATAAGTAATTTTTTCATACAGAATTCTAGATTTCTTACATGGATATGAAGCAATTTTTGGTGATGCATTTGAGATAGCTTTTAATAATGTACTTTTACCAGCATTTGGAAAACCAACTAAACCAATATCTGCAATCAATTTTAAATCTAATATAACAATTCTTGAATCACCAGGTTTTCCTACAAATGATGTTTTTGCACAACCACCCATTCCACCACCAGCAACAATACATTTTGAATTCTCTTCATCTAAATCACCTAAAAGATTTCCATTCTCATCATAAATTTGAATACCAATCGGTACTTCAATTTGTTTATCTAAACCACGACGTCCTAATATACTAGTTTTATAACTATCTTCACCACAAATAGCTGATATTCGTTTCTCTGGACATCTAAAATAGCCAATCAAACAAAAATGTATATGTTGGGGACAAAATATATAAATAAACTTAAAATGGACTTACTTCCGCACCACATTCTTAAGAGTGATACCTTCTCTTGCTATTAAATACACACAGCCACCTTGACCGCCAATACCGCCATATTTTGGCAAGCCATTACCGCCATGACCACCTTTGGCTTTTAATCGTAATGAATCAATGAATGTTGGACAAAAATGACGTCGGATTTTCTAAAATAAAAAATAAAATACAGATTTAAAAATAAACAATTTTTTTCACGCTTCCATTACCTTTTGTGTTTTTCTATTAAATAGAATCCGAAATCATTGCACCATATTTTATTAATAATTCGATATGTCAACTGTCAATTGTCAAATTTGTTTACACTTATGCACTACATACACCATCCAACTTTACCCACCCCGTACACTATCCAACATTTTTTGCAACTTTTTAGGAATATTTTTTAAAACTTTATAACGATTTTTCAGCAATATTTTTTAAAACTTAATAACGATTTTTTAAAACTTTATAACGATTTTTCAGCAATATTTTTATGGTTTTGTGATAGGTAAAATTTCTGTATTTTTATTACTTAAAATTTCTATATAATTATGTTCATTAAATGTTAAATTATTATCCAATTTCCAATAATTAAGTTTTCTATAAATTATTTTTCTTTTACATGTTGATGTTTTTTTCATTTTAGTTGTAGCTGCTGTTTTATTTAAATTAACGATTTTAATATCACTCAATGATTTTTTATAATTACTACAAAAATATTCTATTGATAATAAAAATTCGAATTTTTCTTTTTCAAAATTAATCATCGTTGATCTTACATTAATATTTATTGATGGCAACAAATGTGATGAATCTTTTAATTCATATCTACACATAATAATCTTAATAATCTTAAAATTCATCAAAGAAAACATAATGACGAGAAACCATTTAAATGTGATGTAAGTGATTGAGATTTATCAATTGAATTTTTAAAATTGAATTTTTTTAGTTTTTTTTGTTTTGTTTTTATTCAAGTTTTGTGATAAGGCATTCGCACATCGTGAAAGTCTACTAACGCATACTTCACTTCATACTGGCATTGAACGTTATACATGTTATGGCTGTGATACTAGATTCTCATGCATTTCAAATTTACAAAATCATCGTAAAACTCATCCTGAGACATGCGGATTATTACCATTATCTACGAAACCAGTTACACCTATGGGCTATAATAATGGTATTTTGTATGTTGGTACAAAATGTGACCAAACTAAATGAATAATTAAGGATTTCAGTGGTATCCATATGCATTTATAAAATTTTATAAAAACAAAATAATGTATAATAAAAAGATTTTTACTTTTTTTTTATTTGAATATTTTATTTTTATTTTTTTTCTCAAATTTTTTATGTAACTCTTGGACCATGTTCTCTTAATTCTAATTCTAAATCATTTTCATTTTTATTCTCCTCCATTAATTTCTTTTCAGCAAATTCATCAAGTACATGTCTTAATTCATTTTTAATTTCATTTATTTTCATTTGATATTCAGCTGATATTGGTATTATCCTTTCGAAATTAATTAATTTACTTGGTTGTATTTCTTCTGGACACATTTCAATACCTTTTTTTAAATCATTTAATATTGATTCAATTTTTCGAAATTCTTCTTTAGCACCATTTAAATCCATTTTATTAATTAATAGCATACATGGTTTTGTTAAAAATGTCTCATCATATAATTCAAGTTCTTTATTTAATGCATAAATATTTTCCAAACAATTACGTTTTTTATGTGATTGACTTAATTGAAATCCAAATATATCTACCATTATTAATAATAAACGTGTCCTTTCAATATGTTTTAAAAATTTATGACCCATTCCTAAAATAAAACAGTAAAATAAAATCACCATCATTTTTACCACAAAAACAAAAAACATTTTAAAGGTCAAATTATAATTCACCAATATTAGCATGTGCTCCCTCAATTAATCCTGGTAAATCAGCAACAGATATTTGTCTTAAATCTGAATATTCGATGATACCTAATTGTGGTCGAATTGTTGTAACTGAAATTATGAAAAACGAACAAGATTTATAAAAAATAAGTAATTTTTTCATACAGAATTCTAGATTTCTTACATGGATATGAAGCAATTTTTGGTGATGCATTTGAGATAGCTTTTAATAATGTACTTTTACCAGCATTTGGAAAACCAACTAAACCAATATCTGCAATCAATTTTAAATCTAATATAACAATTCTTGAATCACCAGGTTTTCCTACAAATGATGTTTTTGCACAACCACCCATTCCACCACCAGCAACAATACATTTTGAATTCTCTTCATCTAAATCACCTAAAAGATTTCCATTCTCATCATAAATTTGAATACCAATCGGTACTTCAATTTGTTTATCTAAACCACGACGTCCTAATATACTAGTTTTATAACTATCTTCACCACAAATAGCTGATATTCGTTTCTCTGGACATCTAAAATAGCCAATCAAACAAAAATGTATATGTTGGGGACAAAATATATAAATAAACTTAAAATGGACTTACTTCCGCACCACATTCTTAAGAGTGATACCTTCTCTTGCTATTAAATACACACAGCCACCTTGACCGCCAATACCGCCATATTTTGGCAAGCCATTACCGCCATGACCACCTTTGGCTTTTAATCGTAATGAATCAATGAATGTTGGACAAAAATGACGTCGGATTTTCTAAAATAAAAAATAAAATACAGATTTAAAAATAAACAATTTTTTTCACGCTTCCATTACCTTTTGTGTTTTTCTATTAAATAGAATCCGAAATCATTGCACCATATTTTATTAATAATTCGATATGTCAACTGTCAATTGTCAAATTTGTTTACACTTATGCACTACATACACCATCCAACTTTACCCACCCCGTACACTATCCAACATTTTTTGCAACTTTTTAGGAATATTTTTTAAAACTTTATAACGATTTTTCAGCAATATTTTTTAAAACTTAATAACGATTTTTTAAAACTTTATAACGATTTTTCAGCAATATTTTTATGGTTTTGTGATAGGTAAAATTTCTGTATTTTTATTACTTAAAATTTCTATATAATTATGTTCATTAAATGTTAAATTATTATCCAATTTCCAATAATTAAGTTTTCTATAAATTATTTTTCTTTTACATGTTGATGTTTTTTTCATTTTAGTTGTAGCTGCTGTTTTATTTAAATTAACGATTTTAATATCACTCAATGATTTTTTATAATTACTACAAAAATATTCTATTGATAATAAAAATTCGAATTTTTCTTTTTCAAAATTAATCATCGTTGATCTTACATTAATATTTATTGATGGCAACAAATGTGATGAATCTTTTAATTCATATCTACACATAATAATCTTAATAATCTTAAAATTCATCAAAGAAAACATAATGACGAGAAACCATTTAAATGTGATGTAAGTGATTGAGATTTATCAATTGAATTTTTAAAATTGAATTTTTTTAGTTTTTTTTGTTTTGTTTTTATTCAAGTTTTGTGATAAGGCATTCGCACATCGTGAAAGTCTACTAACGCATACTTCACTTCATACTGGCATTGAACGTTATACATGTTATGGCTGTGATACTAGATTCTCATGCATTTCAAATTTACAAAATCATCGTAAAACTCATCCTGAGACATGCGGATTATTACCATTATCTACGAAACCAGTTACACCTATGGGCTATAATAATGGTATTTTGTATGTTGGTACAAAATGTGACCAAACTAAATGAATAATTAAGGATTTCAGTGGTATCCATATGCATTTATAAAATTTTATAAAAACAAAATAATGTATAATAAAAAGATTTTTACTTTTTTTTTATTTGAATATTTTATTTTTATTTTTTTTCTCAAATTTTTTATGTAACTCTTGGACCATGTTCTCTTAATTCTAATTCTAAATCATTTTCATTTTTATTCTCCTCCATTAATTTCTTTTCAGCAAATTCATCAAGTACATGTCTTAATTCATTTTTAATTTCATTTATTTTCATTTGATATTCAGCTGATATTGGTATTATCCTTTCGAAATTAATTAATTTACTTGGTTGTATTTCTTCTGGACACATTTCAATACCTTTTTTTAAATCATTTAATATTGATTCAATTTTTCGAAATTCTTCTTTAGCACCATTTAAATCCATTTTATTAATTAATAGCATACATGGTTTTGTTAAAAATGTCTCATCATATAATTCAAGTTCTTTATTTAATGCATAAATATTTTCCAAACAATTACGTTTTTTATGTGATTGACTTAATTGAAATCCAAATATATCTACCATTATTAATAATAAACGTGTCCTTTCAATATGTTTTAAAAATTTATGACCCATTCCTAAAATAAAACAGTAAAATAAAATCACCATCATTTTTACCACAAAAACAAAAAACATTTTAAAGGTCAAATTATAATTCACCAATATTAGCATGTGCTCCCTCAATTAATCCTGGTAAATCAGCAACAGATATTTGTCTTAAATCTGAATATTCGATGATACCTAATTGTGGTCGAATTGTTGTAACTGAAATTATGAAAAACGAACAAGATTTATAAAAAATAAGTAATTTTTTCATACAGAATTCTAGATTTCTTACATGGATATGAAGCAATTTTTGGTGATGCATTTGAGATAGCTTTTAATAATGTACTTTTACCAGCATTTGGAAAACCAACTAAACCAATATCTGCAATCAATTTTAAATCTAATATAACAATTCTTGAATCACCAGGTTTTCCTACAAATGATGTTTTTGCACAACCACCCATTCCACCACCAGCAACAATACATTTTGAATTCTCTTCATCTAAATCACCTAAAAGATTTCCATTCTCATCATAAATTTGAATACCAATCGGTACTTCAATTTGTTTATCTAAACCACGACGTCCTAATATACTAGTTTTATAACTATCTTCACCACAAATAGCTGATATTCGTTTCTCTGGACATCTAAAATAGCCAATCAAACAAAAATGTATATGTTGGGGACAAAATATATAAATAAACTTAAAATGGACTTACTTCCGCACCACATTCTTAAGAGTGATACCTTCTCTTGCTATTAAATACACACAGCCACCTTGACCGCCAATACCGCCATATTTTGGCAAGCCATTACCGCCATGACCACCTTTGGCTTTTAATCGTAATGAATCAATGAATGTTGGACAAAAATGACGTCGGATTTTCTAAAATAAAAAATAAAATACAGATTTAAAAATAAACAATTTTTTTCACGCTTCCATTACCTTTTGTGTTTTTCTATTAAATAGAATCCGAAATCATTGCACCATATTTTATTAATAATTCGATATGTCAACTGTCAATTGTCAAATTTGTTTACACTTATGCACTACATACACCATCCAACTTTACCCACCCCGTACACTATCCAACATTTTTTGCAACTTTTTAGGAATATTTTTTAAAACTTTATAACGATTTTTCAGCAATATTTTTTAAAACTTAATAACGATTTTTTAAAACTTTATAACGATTTTTCAGCAATATTTTTATGGTTTTGTGATAGGTAAAATTTCTGTATTTTTATTACTTAAAATTTCTATATAATTATGTTCATTAAATGTTAAATTATTATCCAATTTCCAATAATTAAGTTTTCTATAAATTATTTTTCTTTTACATGTTGATGTTTTTTTCATTTTAGTTGTAGCTGCTGTTTTATTTAAATTAACGATTTTAATATCACTCAATGATTTTTTATAATTACTACAAAAATATTCTATTGATAATAAAAATTCGAATTTTTCTTTTTCAAAATTAATCATCGTTGATCTTACATTAATATTTATTGATGGCAACAAATGTGATGAATCTTTTAATTCATATCTACACATAATAATCTTAATAATCTTAAAATTCATCAAAGAAAACATAATGACGAGAAACCATTTAAATGTGATGTAAGTGATTGAGATTTATCAATTGAATTTTTAAAATTGAATTTTTTTAGTTTTTTTTGTTTTGTTTTTATTCAAGTTTTGTGATAAGGCATTCGCACATCGTGAAAGTCTACTAACGCATACTTCACTTCATACTGGCATTGAACGTTATACATGTTATGGCTGTGATACTAGATTCTCATGCATTTCAAATTTACAAAATCATCGTAAAACTCATCCTGAGACATGCGGATTATTACCATTATCTACGAAACCAGTTACACCTATGGGCTATAATAATGGTATTTTGTATGTTGGTACAAAATGTGACCAAACTAAATGAATAATTAAGGATTTCAGTGGTATCCATATGCATTTATAAAATTTTATAAAAACAAAATAATGTATAATAAAAAGATTTTTACTTTTTTTTTATTTGAATATTTTATTTTTATTTTTTTTCTCAAATTTTTTATGTAACTCTTGGACCATGTTCTCTTAATTCTAATTCTAAATCATTTTCATTTTTATTCTCCTCCATTAATTTCTTTTCAGCAAATTCATCAAGTACATGTCTTAATTCATTTTTAATTTCATTTATTTTCATTTGATATTCAGCTGATATTGGTATTATCCTTTCGAAATTAATTAATTTACTTGGTTGTATTTCTTCTGGACACATTTCAATACCTTTTTTTAAATCATTTAATATTGATTCAATTTTTCGAAATTCTTCTTTAGCACCATTTAAATCCATTTTATTAATTAATAGCATACATGGTTTTGTTAAAAATGTCTCATCATATAATTCAAGTTCTTTATTTAATGCATAAATATTTTCCAAACAATTACGTTTTTTATGTGATTGACTTAATTGAAATCCAAATATATCTACCATTATTAATAATAAACGTGTCCTTTCAATATGTTTTAAAAATTTATGACCCATTCCTAAAATAAAACAGTAAAATAAAATCACCATCATTTTTACCACAAAAACAAAAAACATTTTAAAGGTCAAATTATAATTCACCAATATTAGCATGTGCTCCCTCAATTAATCCTGGTAAATCAGCAACAGATATTTGTCTTAAATCTGAATATTCGATGATACCTAATTGTGGTCGAATTGTTGTAACTGAAATTATGAAAAACGAACAAGATTTATAAAAAATAAGTAATTTTTTCATACAGAATTCTAGATTTCTTACATGGATATGAAGCAATTTTTGGTGATGCATTTGAGATAGCTTTTAATAATGTACTTTTACCAGCATTTGGAAAACCAACTAAACCAATATCTGCAATCAATTTTAAATCTAATATAACAATTCTTGAATCACCAGGTTTTCCTACAAATGATGTTTTTGCACAACCACCCATTCCACCACCAGCAACAATACATTTTGAATTCTCTTCATCTAAATCACCTAAAAGATTTCCATTCTCATCATAAATTTGAATACCAATCGGTACTTCAATTTGTTTATCTAAACCACGACGTCCTAATATACTAGTTTTATAACTATCTTCACCACAAATAGCTGATATTCGTTTCTCTGGACATCTAAAATAGCCAATCAAACAAAAATGTATATGTTGGGGACAAAATATATAAATAAACTTAAAATGGACTTACTTCCGCACCACATTCTTAAGAGTGATACCTTCTCTTGCTATTAAATACACACAGCCACCTTGACCGCCAATACCGCCATATTTTGGCAAGCCATTACCGCCATGACCACCTTTGGCTTTTAATCGTAATGAATCAATGAATGTTGGACAAAAATGACGTCGGATTTTCTAAAATAAAAAATAAAATACAGATTTAAAAATAAACAATTTTTTTCACGCTTCCATTACCTTTTGTGTTTTTCTATTAAATAGAATCCGAAATCATTGCACCATATTTTATTAATAATTCGATATGTCAACTGTCAATTGTCAAATTTGTTTACACTTATGCACTACATACACCATCCAACTTTACCCACCCCGTACACTATCCAACATTTTTTGCAACTTTTTAGGAATATTTTTTAAAACTTTATAACGATTTTTCAGCAATATTTTTTAAAACTTAATAACGATTTTTTAAAACTTTATAACGATTTTTCAGCAATATTTTTATGGTTTTGTGATAGGTAAAATTTCTGTATTTTTATTACTTAAAATTTCTATATAATTATGTTCATTAAATGTTAAATTATTATCCAATTTCCAATAATTAAGTTTTCTATAAATTATTTTTCTTTTACATGTTGATGTTTTTTTCATTTTAGTTGTAGCTGCTGTTTTATTTAAATTAACGATTTTAATATCACTCAATGATTTTTTATAATTACTACAAAAATATTCTATTGATAATAAAAATTCGAATTTTTCTTTTTCAAAATTAATCATCGTTGATCTTACATTAATATTTATTGATGGCAACAAATGTGATGAATCTTTTAATTCATATCTACACATAATAATCTTAATAATCTTAAAATTCATCAAAGAAAACATAATGACGAGAAACCATTTAAATGTGATGTAAGTGATTGAGATTTATCAATTGAATTTTTAAAATTGAATTTTTTTAGTTTTTTTTGTTTTGTTTTTATTCAAGTTTTGTGATAAGGCATTCGCACATCGTGAAAGTCTACTAACGCATACTTCACTTCATACTGGCATTGAACGTTATACATGTTATGGCTGTGATACTAGATTCTCATGCATTTCAAATTTACAAAATCATCGTAAAACTCATCCTGAGACATGCGGATTATTACCATTATCTACGAAACCAGTTACACCTATGGGCTATAATAATGGTATTTTGTATGTTGGTACAAAATGTGACCAAACTAAATGAATAATTAAGGATTTCAGTGGTATCCATATGCATTTATAAAATTTTATAAAAACAAAATAATGTATAATAAAAAGATTTTTACTTTTTTTTTATTTGAATATTTTATTTTTATTTTTTTTCTCAAATTTTTTATGTAACTCTTGGACCATGTTCTCTTAATTCTAATTCTAAATCATTTTCATTTTTATTCTCCTCCATTAATTTCTTTTCAGCAAATTCATCAAGTACATGTCTTAATTCATTTTTAATTTCATTTATTTTCATTTGATATTCAGCTGATATTGGTATTATCCTTTCGAAATTAATTAATTTACTTGGTTGTATTTCTTCTGGACACATTTCAATACCTTTTTTTAAATCATTTAATATTGATTCAATTTTTCGAAATTCTTCTTTAGCACCATTTAAATCCATTTTATTAATTAATAGCATACATGGTTTTGTTAAAAATGTCTCATCATATAATTCAAGTTCTTTATTTAATGCATAAATATTTTCCAAACAATTACGTTTTTTATGTGATTGACTTAATTGAAATCCAAATATATCTACCATTATTAATAATAAACGTGTCCTTTCAATATGTTTTAAAAATTTATGACCCATTCCTAAAATAAAACAGTAAAATAAAATCACCATCATTTTTACCACAAAAACAAAAAACATTTTAAAGGTCAAATTATAATTCACCAATATTAGCATGTGCTCCCTCAATTAATCCTGGTAAATCAGCAACAGATATTTGTCTTAAATCTGAATATTCGATGATACCTAATTGTGGTCGAATTGTTGTAACTGAAATTATGAAAAACGAACAAGATTTATAAAAAATAAGTAATTTTTTCATACAGAATTCTAGATTTCTTACATGGATATGAAGCAATTTTTGGTGATGCATTTGAGATAGCTTTTAATAATGTACTTTTACCAGCATTTGGAAAACCAACTAAACCAATATCTGCAATCAATTTTAAATCTAATATAACAATTCTTGAATCACCAGGTTTTCCTACAAATGATGTTTTTGCACAACCACCCATTCCACCACCAGCAACAATACATTTTGAATTCTCTTCATCTAAATCACCTAAAAGATTTCCATTCTCATCATAAATTTGAATACCAATCGGTACTTCAATTTGTTTATCTAAACCACGACGTCCTAATATACTAGTTTTATAACTATCTTCACCACAAATAGCTGATATTCGTTTCTCTGGACATCTAAAATAGCCAATCAAACAAAAATGTATATGTTGGGGACAAAATATATAAATAAACTTAAAATGGACTTACTTCCGCACCACATTCTTAAGAGTGATACCTTCTCTTGCTATTAAATACACACAGCCACCTTGACCGCCAATACCGCCATATTTTGGCAAGCCATTACCGCCATGACCACCTTTGGCTTTTAATCGTAATGAATCAATGAATGTTGGACAAAAATGACGTCGGATTTTCTAAAATAAAAAATAAAATACAGATTTAAAAATAAACAATTTTTTTCACGCTTCCATTACCTTTTGTGTTTTTCTATTAAATAGAATCCGAAATCATTGCACCATATTTTATTAATAATTCGATATGTCAACTGTCAATTGTCAAATTTGTTTACACTTATGCACTACATACACCATCCAACTTTACCCACCCCGTACACTATCCAACATTTTTTGCAACTTTTTAGGAATATTTTTTAAAACTTTATAACGATTTTTCAGCAATATTTTTTAAAACTTAATAACGATTTTTTAAAACTTTATAACGATTTTTCAGCAATATTTTTATGGTTTTGTGATAGGTAAAATTTCTGTATTTTTATTACTTAAAATTTCTATATAATTATGTTCATTAAATGTTAAATTATTATCCAATTTCCAATAATTAAGTTTTCTATAAATTATTTTTCTTTTACATGTTGATGTTTTTTTCATTTTAGTTGTAGCTGCTGTTTTATTTAAATTAACGATTTTAATATCACTCAATGATTTTTTATAATTACTACAAAAATATTCTATTGATAATAAAAATTCGAATTTTTCTTTTTCAAAATTAATCATCGTTGATCTTACATTAATATTTATTGATGGCAACAAATGTGATGAATCTTTTAATTCATATCTACACATAATAATCTTAATAATCTTAAAATTCATCAAAGAAAACATAATGACGAGAAACCATTTAAATGTGATGTAAGTGATTGAGATTTATCAATTGAATTTTTAAAATTGAATTTTTTTAGTTTTTTTTGTTTTGTTTTTATTCAAGTTTTGTGATAAGGCATTCGCACATCGTGAAAGTCTACTAACGCATACTTCACTTCATACTGGCATTGAACGTTATACATGTTATGGCTGTGATACTAGATTCTCATGCATTTCAAATTTACAAAATCATCGTAAAACTCATCCTGAGACATGCGGATTATTACCATTATCTACGAAACCAGTTACACCTATGGGCTATAATAATGGTATTTTGTATGTTGGTACAAAATGTGACCAAACTAAATGAATAATTAGGGATTCCAGTGGTATCCATATGCATTTATAAAATTTTATAAAAACAAAATAATGTATAATAAAAAGATTTTTACTTTTTTTTTATTTGAATATTTTATTTTTATTTTTTTTCTCAAATTTTTTATGTAACTCTTGGACCATGTTCTCTTAATTCTAATTCTAAATCATTTTCATTTTTATTCTCCTCCATTAATTTCTTTTCAGCAAATTCATCAAGTACATGTCTTAATTCATTTTTAATTTCATTTATTTTCATTTGATATTCAGCTGATATTGGTATTATCCTTTCGAAATTAATTAATTTACTTGGTTGTATTTCTTCTGGACACATTTCAATACCTTTTTTTAAATCATTTAATATTGATTCAATTTTTCGAAATTCTTCTTTAGCACCATTTAAATCCATTTTATTAATTAATAGCATACATGGTTTTGTTAAAAATGTCTCATCATATAATTCAAGTTCTTTATTTAATGCATAAATATTTTCCAAACAATTACGTTTTTTATGTGATTGACTTAATTGAAATCCAAATATATCTACCATTATTAATAATAAACGTGTCCTTTCAATATGTTTTAAAAATTTATGACCCATTCCTAAAATAAAACAGTAAAATAAAATCACCATCATTTTTACCACAAAAACAAAAAACATTTTAAAGGTCAAATTATAATTCACCAATATTAGCATGTGCTCCCTCAATTAATCCTGGTAAATCAGCAACAGATATTTGTCTTAAATCTGAATATTCGATGATACCTAATTGTGGTCGAATTGTTGTAACTGAAATTATGAAAAACGAACAAGATTTATAAAAAATAAGTAATTTTTTCATACAGAATTCTAGATTTCTTACATGGATATGAAGCAATTTTTGGTGATGCATTTGAGATAGCTTTTAATAATGTACTTTTACCAGCATTTGGAAAACCAACTAAACCAATATCTGCAATCAATTTTAAATCTAATATAACAATTCTTGAATCACCAGGTTTTCCTACAAATGATGTTTTTGCACAACCACCCATTCCACCACCAGCAACAATACATTTTGAATTCTCTTCATCTAAATCACCTAAAAGATTTCCATTCTCATCATAAATTTGAATACCAATCGGTACTTCAATTTGTTTATCTAAACCACGACGTCCTAATATACTAGTTTTATAACTATCTTCACCACAAATAGCTGATATTCGTTTCTCTGGACATCTAAAATAGCCAATCAAACAAAAATGTATATGTTGGGGACAAAATATATAAATAAACTTAAAATGGACTTACTTCCGCACCACATTCTTAAGAGTGATACCTTCTCTTGCTATTAAATACACACAGCCACCTTGACCGCCAATACCGCCATATTTTGGCAAGCCATTACCGCCATGACCACCTTTGGCTTTTAATCGTAATGAATCAATGAATGTTGGACAAAAATGACGTCGGATTTTCTAAAATAAAAAATAAAATACAGATTTAAAAATAAACAATTTTTTTCACGCTTCCATTACCTTTTGTGTTTTTCTATTAAATAGAATCCGAAATCATTGCACCATATTTTATTAATAATTCGATATGTCAACTGTCAATTGTCAAATTTGTTTACACTTATGCACTACATACACCATCCAACTTTACCCACCCCGTACACTATCCAACATTTTTTGCAACTTTTTAGGAATATTTTTTAAAACTTTATAACGATTTTTCAGCAATATTTTTTAAAACTTAATAACGATTTTTTAAAACTTTATAACGATTTTTCAGCAATATTTTTATGGTTTTGTGATAGGTAAAATTTCTGTATTTTTATTACTTAAAATTTCTATATAATTATGTTCATTAAATGTTAAATTATTATCCAATTTCCAATAATTAAGTTTTCTATAAATTATTTTTCTTTTACATGTTGATGTTTTTTTCATTGTAGTTGTAGCTGCTGTTTTATTTAAATTAACGATTTTAATATCACTCAATGATTTTTTATAATTACTACAAAAATATTCTATTGATAATAAAAATTCGAATTTTTCTTTTTCAAAATTAATCATCGTTGATCTTACATTAATATTTATTGATGGCAACAAATGTGATGAATCTTTTAATTCATATCTACACATAATAATCTTAATAATCTTAAAATTCATCAAAGAAAACATAATGACGAGAAACCATTTAAATGTGATGTAAGTGATTGAGATTTATCAATTGAATTTTTAAAATTGAATTTTTTTAGTTTTTTTTGTTTTGTTTTTATTCAAGTTTTGTGATAAGGCATTCGCACATCGTGAAAGTCTACTAACGCATACTTCACTTCATACTGGCATTGAACGTTATACATGTTATGGCTGTGATACTAGATTCTCATGCATTTCAAATTTACAAAATCATCGTAAAACTCATCCTGAGACATGCGGATTATTACCATTATCTACGAAACCAGTTACACCTATGGGCTATAATAATGGTATTTTGTATGTTGGTACAAAATGTGACCAAACTAAATGAATAATTAAGGATTTCAGTGGTATCCATATGCATTTATAAAATTTTATAAAAACAAAATAATGTATAATAAAAAGATTTTTACTTTTTTTTTATTTGAATATTTTATTTTTATTTTTTTTCTCAAATTTTTTATGTAACTCTTGGACCATGTTCTCTTAATTCTAATTCTAAATCATTTTCATTTTTATTCTCCTCCATTAATTTCTTTTCAGCAAATTCATCAAGTACATGTCTTAATTCATTTTTAATTTCATTTATTTTCATTTGATATTCAGCTGATATTGGTATTATCCTTTCGAAATTAATTAATTTACTTGGTTGTATTTCTTCTGGACACATTTCAATACCTTTTTTTAAATCATTTAATATTGATTCAATTTTTCGAAATTCTTCTTTAGCACCATTTAAATCCATTTTATTAATTAATAGCATACATGGTTTTGTTAAAAATGTCTCATCATATAATTCAAGTTCTTTATTTAATGCATAAATATTTTCCAAACAATTACGTTTTTTATGTGATTGACTTAATTGAAATCCAAATATATCTACCATTATTAATAATAAACGTGTCCTTTCAATATGTTTTAAAAATTTATGACCCATTCCTAAAATAAAACAGTAAAATAAAATCACCATCATTTTTACCACAAAAACAAAAAACATTTTAAAGGTCAAATTATAATTCACCAATATTAGCATGTGCTCCCTCAATTAATCCTGGTAAATCAGCAACAGATATTTGTCTTAAATCTGAATATTCGATGATACCTAATTGTGGTCGAATTGTTGTAACTGAAATTATGAAAAACGAACAAGATTTATAAAAAATAAGTAATTTTTTCATACAGAATTCTAGATTTCTTACATGGATATGAAGCAATTTTTGGTGATGCATTTGAGATAGCTTTTAATAATGTACTTTTACCAGCATTTGGAAAACCAACTAAACCAATATCTGCAATCAATTTTAAATCTAATATAACAATTCTTGAATCACCAGGTTTTCCTACAAATGATGTTTTTGCACAACCACCCATTCCACCACCAGCAACAATACATTTTGAATTCTCTTCATCTAAATCACCTAAAAGATTTCCATTCTCATCATAAATTTGAATACCAATCGGTACTTCAATTTGTTTATCTAAACCACGACGTCCTAATATACTAGTTTTATAACTATCTTCACCACAAATAGCTGATATTCGTTTCTCTGGACATCTAAAATAGCCAATCAAACAAAAATGTATATGTTGGGGACAAAATATATAAATAAACTTAAAATGGACTTACTTCCGCACCACATTCTTAAGAGTGATACCTTCTCTTGCTATTAAATACACACAGCCACCTTGACCGCCAATACCGCCATATTTTGGCAAGCCATTACCGCCATGACCACCTTTGGCTTTTAATCGTAATGAATCAATGAATGTTGGACAAAAATGACGTCGGATTTTCTAAAATAAAAAATAAAATACAGATTTAAAAATAAACAATTTTTTTCACGCTTCCATTACCTTTTGTGTTTTTCTATTAAATAGAATCCGAAATCATTGCACCATATTTTATTAATAATTCGATATGTCAACTGTCAATTGTCAAATTTGTTTACACTTATGCACTACATACACCATCCAACTTTACCCACCCCGTACACTATCCAACATTTTTTGCAACTTTTTAGGAATATTTTTTAAAACTTTATAACGATTTTTCAGCAATATTTTTTAAAACTTAATAACGATTTTTTAAAACTTTATAACGATTTTTCAGCAATATTTTTATGGTTTTGTGATAGGTAAAATTTCTGTATTTTTATTACTTAAAATTTCTATATAATTATGTTCATTAAATGTTAAATTATTATCCAATTTCCAATAATTAAGTTTTCTATAAATTATTTTTCTTTTACATGTTGATGTTTTTTTCATTTTAGTTGTAGCTGCTGTTTTATTTAAATTAACGATTTTAATATCACTCAATGATTTTTTATAATTACTACAAAAATATTCTATTGATAATAAAAATTCGAATTTTTCTTTTTCAAAATTAATCATCGTTGATCTTACATTAATATTTATTGATGGCAACAAATGTGATGAATCTTTTAATTCATATCTACACATAATAATCTTAATAATCTTAAAATTCATCAAAGAAAACATAATGACGAGAAACCATTTAAATGTGATGTAAGTGATTGAGATTTATCAATTGAATTTTTAAAATTGAATTTTTTTAGTTTTTTTTGTTTTGTTTTTATTCAAGTTTTGTGATAAGGCATTCGCACATCGTGAAAGTCTACTAACGCATACTTCACTTCATACTGGCATTGAACGTTATACATGTTATGGCTGTGATACTAGATTCTCATGCATTTCAAATTTACAAAATCATCGTAAAACTCATCCTGAGACATGCGGATTATTACCATTATCTACGAAACCAGTTACACCTATGGGCTATAATAATGGTATTTTGTATGTTGGTACAAAATGTGACCAAACTAAATGAATAATTAAGGATTTCAGTGGTATCCATATGCATTTATAAAATTTTATAAAAAC
The DNA here is from genome assembly GCA_963971155.1 of Anthrax anthrax. Lineage (NCBI taxonomy): Eukaryota > Metazoa > Arthropoda > Insecta > Diptera > Bombyliidae > Anthrax > Anthrax anthrax. The sequence goes on from CAXAQU010000248.1 coordinate 17,160, forward strand.
AAAATAATGTATAATAAAAAGATTTTTACTTTTTTTTTATTTGAATATTTTATTTTTATTTTTTTTCTCAAATTTTTTATGTAACTCTTGGACCATGTTCTCTTAATTCTAATTCTAAATCATTTTCATTTTTATTCTCCTCCATTAATTTCTTTTCAGCAAATTCATCAAGTACATGTCTTAATTCATTTTTAATTTCATTTATTTTCATTTGATATTCAGCTGATATTGGTATTATCCTTTCGAAATTAATTAATTTACTTGGTTGTATTTCTTCTGGACACATTTCAATACCTTTTTTTAAATCATTTAATATTGATTCAATTTTTCGAAATTCTTCTTTAGCACCATTTAAATCCATTTTATTAATTAATAGCATACATGGTTTTGTTAAAAATGTCTCATCATATAATTCAAGTTCTTTATTTAATGCATAAATATTTTCCAAACAATTACGTTTTTTATGTGATTGACTTAATTGAAATCCAAATATATCTACCATTATTAATAATAAACGTGTCCTTTCAATATGTTTTAAAAATTTATGACCCATTCCTAAAATAAAACAGTAAAATAAAATCACCATCATTTTTACCACAAAAACAAAAAACATTTTAAAGGTCAAATTATAATTCACCAATATTAGCATGTGCTCCCTCAATTAATCCTGGTAAATCAGCAACAGATATTTGTCTTAAATCTGAATATTCGATGATACCTAATTGTGGTCGAATTGTTGTAACTGAAATTATGAAAAACGAACAAGATTTATAAAAAATAAGTAATTTTTTCATACAGAATTCTAGATTTCTTACATGGATATGAAGCAATTTTTGGTGATGCATTTGAGATAGCTTTTAATAATGTACTTTTACCAGCATTTGGAAAACCAACTAAACCAATATCTGCAATCAATTTTAAATCTAATATAACAATTCTTGAATCACCAGGTTTTCCTACAAATGATGTTTTTGCACAACCACCCATTCCACCACCAGCAACAATACATTTTGAATTCTCTTCATCTAAATCACCTAAAAGATTTCCATTCTCATCATAAATTTGAATACCAATCGGTACTTCAATTTGTTTATCTAAACCACGACGTCCTAATATACTAGTTTTATAACTATCTTCACCACAAATAGCTGATATTCGTTTCTCTGGACATCTAAAATAGCCAATCAAACAAAAATGTATATGTTGGGGACAAAATATATAAATAAACTTAAAATGGACTTACTTCCGCACCACATTCTTAAGAGTGATACCTTCTCTTGCTATTAAATACACACAGCCACCTTGACCGCCAATACCGCCATATTTTGGCAAGCCATTACCGCCATGACCACCTTTGGCTTTTAATCGTAATGAATCAATGAATGTTGGACAAAAATGACGTCGGATTTTCTAAAATAAAAAATAAAATACAGATTTAAAAATAAACAATTTTTTTCACGCTTCCATTACCTTTTGTGTTTTTCTATTAAATAGAATCCGAAATCATTGCACCATATTTTATTAATAATTCGATATGTCAACTGTCAATTGTCAAATTTGTTTACACTTATGCACTACATACACCATCCAACTTTACCCACCCCGTACACTATCCAACATTTTTTGCAACTTTTTAGGAATATTTTTTAAAACTTTATAACGATTTTTCAGCAATATTTTTTAAAACTTAATAACGATTTTTTAAAACTTTATAACGATTTTTCAGCAATATTTTTATGGTTTTGTGATAGGTAAAATTTCTGTATTTTTATTACTTAAAATTTCTATATAATTATGTTCATTAAATGTTAAATTATTATCCAATTTCCAATAATTAAGTTTTCTATAAATTATTTTTCTTTTACATGTTGATGTTTTTTTCATTTTAGTTGTAGCTGCTGTTTTATTTAAATTAACGATTTTAATATCACTCAATGATTTTTTATAATTACTACAAAAATATTCTATTGATAATAAAAATTCGAATTTTTCTTTTTCAAAATTAATCATCGTTGATCTTACATTAATATTTATTGATGGCAACAAATGTGATGAATCTTTTAATTCATATCTACACATAATAATCTTAATAATCTTAAAATTCATCAAAGAAAACATAATGACGAGAAACCATTTAAATGTGATGTAAGTGATTGAGATTTATCAATTGAATTTTTAAAATTGAATTTTTTTAGTTTTTTTTGTTTTGTTTTTATTCAAGTTTTGTGATAAGGCATTCGCACATCGTGAAAGTCTACTAACGCATACTTCACTTCATACTGGCATTGAACGTTATACATGTTATGGCTGTGATACTAGATTCTCATGCATTTCAAATTTACAAAATCATCGTAAAACTCATCCTGAGACATGCGGATTATTACCATTATCTACGAAACCAGTTACACCTATGGGCTATAATAATGGTATTTTGTATGTTGGTACAAAATGTGACCAAACTAAATGAATAATTAAGGATTTCAGTGGTATCCATATGCATTTATAAAATTTTATAAAAACAAAATAATGTATAATAAAAAGATTTTTACTTTTTTTTTATTTGAATATTTTATTTTTATTTTTTTTCTCAAATTTTTTATGTAACTCTTGGACCATGTTCTCTTAATTCTAATTCTAAATCATTTTCATTTTTATTCTCCTCCATTAATTTCTTTTCAGCAAATTCATCAAGTACATGTCTTAATTCATTTTTAATTTCATTTATTTTCATTTGATATTCAGCTGATATTGGTATTATCCTTTCGAAATTAATTAATTTACTTGGTTGTATTTCTTCTGGACACATTTCAATACCTTTTTTTAAATCATTTAATATTGATTCAATTTTTCGAAATTCTTCTTTAGCACCATTTAAATCCATTTTATTAATTAATAGCATACATGGTTTTGTTAAAAATGTCTCATCATATAATTCAAGTTCTTTATTTAATGCATAAATATTTTCCAAACAATTACGTTTTTTATGTGATTGACTTAATTGAAATCCAAATATATCTACCATTATTAATAATAAACGTGTCCTTTCAATATGTTTTAAAAATTTATGACCCATTCCTAAAATAAAACAGTAAAATAAAATCACCATCATTTTTACCACAAAAACAAAAAACATTTTAAAGGTCAAATTATAATTCACCAATATTAGCATGTGCTCCCTCAATTAATCCTGGTAAATCAGCAACAGATATTTGTCTTAAATCTGAATATTCGATGATACCTAATTGTGGTCGAATTGTTGTAACTGAAATTATGAAAAACGAACAAGATTTATAAAAAATAAGTAATTTTTTCATACAGAATTCTAGATTTCTTACATGGATATGAAGCAATTTTTGGTGATGCATTTGAGATAGCTTTTAATAATGTACTTTTACCAGCATTTGGAAAACCAACTAAACCAATATCTGCAATCAATTTTAAATCTAATATAACAATTCTTGAATCACCAGGTTTTCCTACAAATGATGTTTTTGCACAACCACCCATTCCACCACCAGCAACAATACATTTTGAATTCTCTTCATCTAAATCACCTAAAAGATTTCCATTCTCATCATAAATTTGAATACCAATCGGTACTTCAATTTGTTTATCTAAACCACGACGTCCTAATATACTAGTTTTATAACTATCTTCACCACAAATAGCTGATATTCGTTTCTCTGGACATCTAAAATAGCCAATCAAACAAAAATGTATATGTTGGGGACAAAATATATAAATAAACTTAAAATGGACTTACTTCCGCACCACATTCTTAAGAGTGATACCTTCTCTTGCTATTAAATACACACAGCCACCTTGACCGCCAATACCGCCATATTTTGGCAAGCCATTACCGCCATGACCACCTTTGGCTTTTAATCGTAATGAATCAATGAATGTTGGACAAAAATGACGTCGGATTTTCTAAAATAAAAAATAAAATACAGATTTAAAAATAAACAATTTTTTTCACGCTTCCATTACCTTTTGTGTTTTTCTATTAAATAGAATCCGAAATCATTGCACCATATTTTATTAATAATTCGATATGTCAACTGTCAATTGTCAAATTTGTTTACACTTATGCACTACATACACCATCCAACTTTACCCACCCCGTACACTATCCAACATTTTTTGCAACTTTTTAGGAATATTTTTTAAAACTTTATAACGATTTTTCAGCAATATTTTTTAAAACTTAATAACGATTTTTTAAAACTTTATAACGATTTTTCAGCAATATTTTTATGGTTTTGTGATAGGTAAAATTTCTGTATTTTTATTACTTAAAATTTCTATATAATTATGTTCATTAAATGTTAAATTATTATCCAATTTCCAATAATTAAGTTTTCTATAAATTATTTTTCTTTTACATGTTGATGTTTTTTTCATTTTAGTTGTAGCTGCTGTTTTATTTAAATTAACGATTTTAATATCACTCAATGATTTTTTATAATTACTACAAAAATATTCTATTGATAATAAAAATTCGAATTTTTCTTTTTCAAAATTAATCATCGTTGATCTTACATTAATATTTATTGATGGCAACAAATGTGATGAATCTTTTAATTCATATCTACACATAATAATCTTAATAATCTTAAAATTCATCAAAGAAAACATAATGACGAGAAACCATTTAAATGTGATGTAAGTGATTGAGATTTATCAATTGAATTTTTAAAATTGAATTTTTTTAGTTTTTTTTGTTTTGTTTTTATTCAAGTTTTGTGATAAGGCATTCGCACATCGTGAAAGTCTACTAACGCATACTTCACTTCATACTGGCATTGAACGTTATACATGTTATGGCTGTGATACTAGATTCTCATGCATTTCAAATTTACAAAATCATCGTAAAACTCATCCTGAGACATGCGGATTATTACCATTATCTACGAAACCAGTTACACCTATGGGCTATAATAATGGTATTTTGTATGTTGGTACAAAATGTGACCAAACTAAATGAATAATTAAGGATTTCAGTGGTATCCATATGCATTTATAAAATTTTATAAAAACAAAATAATGTATAATAAAAAGATTTTTACTTTTTTTTTATTTGAATATTTTATTTTTATTTTTTTTCTCAAATTTTTTATGTAACTCTTGGACCATGTTCTCTTAATTCTAATTCTAAATCATTTTCATTTTTATTCTCCTCCATTAATTTCTTTTCAGCAAATTCATCAAGTACATGTCTTAATTCATTTTTAATTTCATTTATTTTCATTTGATATTCAGCTGATATTGGTATTATCCTTTCGAAATTAATTAATTTACTTGGTTGTATTTCTTCTGGACACATTTCAATACCTTTTTTTAAATCATTTAATATTGATTCAATTTTTCGAAATTCTTCTTTAGCACCATTTAAATCCATTTTATTAATTAATAGCATACATGGTTTTGTTAAAAATGTCTCATCATATAATTCAAGTTCTTTATTTAATGCATAAATATTTTCCAAACAATTACGTTTTTTATGTGATTGACTTAATTGAAATCCAAATATATCTACCATTATTAATAATAAACGTGTCCTTTCAATATGTTTTAAAAATTTATGACCCATTCCTAAAATAAAACAGTAAAATAAAATCACCATCATTTTTACCACAAAAACAAAAAACATTTTAAAGGTCAAATTATAATTCACCAATATTAGCATGTGCTCCCTCAATTAATCCTGGTAAATCAGCAACAGATATTTGTCTTAAATCTGAATATTCGATGATACCTAATTGTGGTCGAATTGTTGTAACTGAAATTATGAAAAACGAACAAGATTTATAAAAAATAAGTAATTTTTTCATACAGAATTCTAGATTTCTTACATGGATATGAAGCAATTTTTGGTGATGCATTTGAGATAGCTTTTAATAATGTACTTTTACCAGCATTTGGAAAACCAACTAAACCAATATCTGCAATCAATTTTAAATCTAATATAACAATTCTTGAATCACCAGGTTTTCCTACAAATGATGTTTTTGCACAACCACCCATTCCACCACCAGCAACAATACATTTTGAATTCTCTTCATCTAAATCACCTAAAAGATTTCCATTCTCATCATAAATTTGAATACCAATCGGTACTTCAATTTGTTTATCTAAACCACGACGTCCTAATATACTAGTTTTATAACTATCTTCACCACAAATAGCTGATATTCGTTTCTCTGGACATCTAAAATAGCCAATCAAACAAAAATGTATATGTTGGGGACAAAATATATAAATAAACTTAAAATGGACTTACTTCCGCACCACATTCTTAAGAGTGATACCTTCTCTTGCTATTAAATACACACAGCCACCTTGACCGCCAATACCGCCATATTTTGGCAAGCCATTACCGCCATGACCACCTTTGGCTTTTAATCGTAATGAATCAATGAATGTTGGACAAAAATGACGTCGGATTTTCTAAAATAAAAAATAAAATACAGATTTAAAAATAAACAATTTTTTTCACGCTTCCATTACCTTTTGTGTTTTTCTATTAAATAGAATCCGAAATCATTGCACCATATTTTATTAATAATTCGATATGTCAACTGTCAATTGTCAAATTTGTTTACACTTATGCACTACATACACCATCCAACTTTACCCACCCCGTACACTATCCAACATTTTTTGCAACTTTTTAGGAATATTTTTTAAAACTTTATAACGATTTTTCAGCAATATTTTTTAAAACTTAATAACGATTTTTTAAAACTTTATAACGATTTTTCAGCAATATTTTTATGGTTTTGTGATAGGTAAAATTTCTGTATTTTTATTACTTAAAATTTCTATATAATTATGTTCATTAAATGTTAAATTATTATCCAATTTCCAATAATTAAGTTTTCTATAAATTATTTTTCTTTTACATGTTGATGTTTTTTTCATTTTAGTTGTAGCTGCTGTTTTATTTAAATTAACGATTTTAATATCACTCAATGATTTTTTATAATTACTACAAAAATATTCTATTGATAATAAAAATTCGAATTTTTCTTTTTCAAAATTAATCATCGTTGATCTTACATTAATATTTATTGATGGCAACAAATGTGATGAATCTTTTAATTCATATCTACACATAATAATCTTAATAATCTTAAAATTCATCAAAGAAAACATAATGACGAGAAACCATTTAAATGTGATGTAAGTGATTGAGATTTATCAATTGAATTTTTAAAATTGAATTTTTTTAGTTTTTTTTGTTTTGTTTTTATTCAAGTTTTGTGATAAGGCATTCGCACATCGTGAAAGTCTACTAACGCATACTTCACTTCATACTGGCATTGAACGTTATACATGTTATGGCTGTGATACTAGATTCTCATGCATTTCAAATTTACAAAATCATCGTAAAACTCATCCTGAGACATGCGGATTATTACCATTATCTACGAAACCAGTTACACCTATGGGCTATAATAATGGTATTTTGTATGTTGGTACAAAATGTGACCAAACTAAATGAATAATTAAGGATTTCAGTGGTATCCATATGCATTTATAAAATTTTATAAAAACAAAATAATGTATAATAAAAAGATTTTTACTTTTTTTTTATTTGAATATTTTATTTTTATTTTTTTTCTCAAATTTTTTATGTAACTCTTGGACCATGTTCTCTTAATTCTAATTCTAAATCATTTTCATTTTTATTCTCCTCCATTAATTTCTTTTCAGCAAATTCATCAAGTACATGTCTTAATTCATTTTTAATTTCATTTATTTTCATTTGATATTCAGCTGATATTGGTATTATCCTTTCGAAATTAATTAATTTACTTGGTTGTATTTCTTCTGGACACATTTCAATACCTTTTTTTAAATCATTTAATATTGATTCAATTTTTCGAAATTCTTCTTTAGCACCATTTAAATCCATTTTATTAATTAATAGCATACATGGTTTTGTTAAAAATGTCTCATCATATAATTCAAGTTCTTTATTTAATGCATAAATATTTTCCAAACAATTACGTTTTTTATGTGATTGACTTAATTGAAATCCAAATATATCTACCATTATTAATAATAAACGTGTCCTTTCAATATGTTTTAAAAATTTATGACCCATTCCTAAAATAAAACAGTAAAATAAAATCACCATCATTTTTACCACAAAAACAAAAAACATTTTAAAGGTCAAATTATAATTCACCAATATTAGCATGTGCTCCCTCAATTAATCCTGGTAAATCAGCAACAGATATTTGTCTTAAATCTGAATATTCGATGATACCTAATTGTGGTCGAATTGTTGTAACTGAAATTATGAAAAACGAACAAGATTTATAAAAAATAAGTAATTTTTTCATACAGAATTCTAGATTTCTTACATGGATATGAAGCAATTTTTGGTGATGCATTTGAGATAGCTTTTAATAATGTACTTTTACCAGCATTTGGAAAACCAACTAAACCAATATCTGCAATCAATTTTAAATCTAATATAACAATTCTTGAATCACCAGGTTTTCCTACAAATGATGTTTTTGCACAACCACCCATTCCACCACCAGCAACAATACATTTTGAATTCTCTTCATCTAAATCACCTAAAAGATTTCCATTCTCATCATAAATTTGAATACCAATCGGTACTTCAATTTGTTTATCTAAACCACGACGTCCTAATATACTAGTTTTATAACTATCTTCACCACAAATAGCTGATATTCGTTTCTCTGGACATCTAAAATAGCCAATCAAACAAAAATGTATATGTTGGGGACAAAATATATAAATAAACTTAAAATGGACTTACTTCCGCACCACATTCTTAAGAGTGATACCTTCTCTTGCTATTAAATACACACAGCCACCTTGACCGCCAATACCGCCATATTTTGGCAAGCCATTACCGCCATGACCACCTTTGGCTTTTAATCGTAATGAATCAATGAATGTTGGACAAAAATGACGTCGGATTTTCTAAAATAAAAAATAAAATACAGATTTAAAAATAAACAATTTTTTTCACGCTTCCATTACCTTTTGTGTTTTTCTATTAAATAGAATCCGAAATCATTGCACCATATTTTATTAATAATTCGATATGTCAACTGTCAATTGTCAAATTTGTTTACACTTATGCACTACATACACCATCCAACTTTACCCACCCCGTACACTATCCAACATTTTTTGCAACTTTTTAGGAATATTTTTTAAAACTTTATAACGATTTTTCAGCAATATTTTTTAAAACTTAATAACGATTTTTTAAAACTTTATAACGATTTTTCAGCAATATTTTTATGGTTTTGTGATAGGTAAAATTTCTGTATTTTTATTACTTAAAATTTCTATATAATTATGTTCATTAAATGTTAAATTATTATCCAATTTCCAATAATTAAGTTTTCTATAAATTATTTTTCTTTTACATGTTGATGTTTTTTTCATTTTAGTTGTAGCTGCTGTTTTATTTAAATTAACGATTTTAATATCACTCAATGATTTTTTATAATTACTACAAAAATATTCTATTGATAATAAAAATTCGAATTTTTCTTTTTCAAAATTAATCATCGTTGATCTTACATTAATATTTATTGATGGCAACAAATGTGATGAATCTTTTAATTCATATCTACACATAATAATCTTAATAATCTTAAAATTCATCAAAGAAAACATAATGACGAGAAACCATTTAAATGTGATGTAAGTGATTGAGATTTATCAATTGAATTTTTAAAATTGAATTTTTTTAGTTTTTTTTGTTTTGTTTTTATTCAAGTTTTGTGATAAGGCATTCGCACATCGTGAAAGTCTACTAACGCATACTTCACTTCATACTGGCATTGAACGTTATACATGTTATGGCTGTGATACTAGATTCTCATGCATTTCAAATTTACAAAATCATCGTAAAACTCATCCTGAGACATGCGGATTATTACCATTATCTACGAAACCAGTTACACCTATGGGCTATAATAATGGTATTTTGTATGTTGGTACAAAATGTGACCAAACTAAATGAATAATTAAGGATTTCAGTGGTATCCATATGCATTTATAAAATTTTATAAAAACAAAATAATGTATAATAAAAAGATTTTTACTTTTTTTTTATTTGAATATTTTATTTTTATTTTTTTTCTCAAATTTTTTATGTAACTCTTGGACCATGTTCTCTTAATTCTAATTCTAAATCATTTTCATTTTTATTCTCCTCCATTAATTTCTTTTCAGCAAATTCATCAAGTACATGTCTTAATTCATTTTTAATTTCATTTATTTTCATTTGATATTCAGCTGATATTGGTATTATCCTTTCGAAATTAATTAATTTACTTGGTTGTATTTCTTCTGGACACATTTCAATACCTTTTTTTAAATCATTTAATATTGATTCAATTTTTCGAAATTCTTCTTTAGCACCATTTAAATCCATTTTATTAATTAATAGCATACATGGTTTTGTTAAAAATGTCTCATCATATAATTCAAGTTCTTTATTTAATGCATAAATATTTTCCAAACAATTACGTTTTTTATGTGATTGACTTAATTGAAATCCAAATATATCTACCATTATTAATAATAAACGTGTCCTTTCAATATGTTTTAAAAATTTATGACCCATTCCTAAAATAAAACAGTAAAATAAAATCACCATCATTTTTACCACAAAAACAAAAAACATTTTAAAGGTCAAATTATAATTCACCAATATTAGCATGTGCTCCCTCAATTAATCCTGGTAAATCAGCAACAGATATTTGTCTTAAATCTGAATATTCGATGATACCTAATTGTGGTCGAATTGTTGTAACTGAAATTATGAAAAACGAACAAGATTTATAAAAAATAAGTAATTTTTTCATACAGAATTCTAGATTTCTTACATGGATATGAAGCAATTTTTGGTGATGCATTTGAGATAGCTTTTAATAATGTACTTTTACCAGCATTTGGAAAACCAACTAAACCAATATCTGCAATCAATTTTAAATCTAATATAACAATTCTTGAATCACCAGGTTTTCCTACAAATGATGTTTTTGCACAACCACCCATTCCACCACCAGCAACAATACATTTTGAATTCTCTTCATCTAAATCACCTAAAAGATTTCCATTCTCATCATAAATTTGAATACCAATCGGTACTTCAATTTGTTTATCTAAACCACGACGTCCTAATATACTAGTTTTATAACTATCTTCACCACAAATAGCTGATATTCGTTTCTCTGGACATCTAAAATAGCGAATCAAACAAAAATGTATATGTTGGGGACAAAATATATAAATAAACTTAAAATGGACTTACTTCCGCACCACATTCTTAAGAGTGATACCTTCTCTTGCTATTAAATACACACAGCCACCTTGACCGCCAATACCGCCATATTTTGGCAAGCCATTACCGCCATGACCACCTTTGGCTTTTAATCGTAATGAATCAATGAATGTTGGACAAAAATGACGTCGGATTTTCTAAAATAAAAAATAAAATACAGATTTAAAAATAAACAATTTTTTTCACGCTTCCATTACCTTTTGTGTTTTTCTATTAAATAGAATCCGAAATCATTGCACCATATTTTATTAATAATTCGATATGTCAACTGTCAATTGTCAAATTTGTTTACACTTATGCACTACATACACCATCCAACTTTACCCACCCCGTACACTATCCAACATTTTTTGCAACTTTTTAGGAATATTTTTTAAAACTTTATAACGATTTTTCAGCAATATTTTTTAAAACTTAATAACGATTTTTTAAAACTTTATAACGATTTTTCAGCAATATTTTTATGGTTTTGTGATAGGTAAAATTTCTGTATTTTTATTACTTAAAATTTCTATATAATTATGTTCATTAAATGTTAAATTATTATCCAATTTCCAATAATTAAGTTTTCTATAAATTATTTTTCTTTTACATGTTGATGTTTTTTTCATTTTAGTTGTAGCTGCTGTTTTATTTAAATTAACGATTTTAATATCACTCAATGATTTTTTATAATTACTACAAAAATATTCTATTGATAATAAAAATTCGAATTTTTCTTTTTCAAAATTAATCATCGTTGATCTTACATTAATATTTATTGATGGCAACAAATGTGATGAATCTTTTAATTCATATCTACACATAATAATCTTAATAATCTTAAAATTCATCAAAGAAAACATAATGACGAGAAACCATTTAAATGTGATGTAAGTGATTGAGATTTATCAATTGAATTTTTAAAATTGAATTTTTTTAGTTTTTTTTGTTTTGTTTTTATTCAAGTTTTGTGATAAGGCATTCGCACATCGTGAAAGTCTACTAACGCATACTTCACTTCATACTGGCATTGAACGTTATACATGTTATGGCTGTGATACTAGATTCTCATGCATTTCAAATTTACAAAATCATCGTAAAACTCATCCTGAGACATGCGGATTATTACCATTATCTACGAAACCAGTTACACCTATGGGCTATAATAATGGTATTTTGTATGTTGGTACAAAATGTGACCAAACTAAATGAATAATTAAGGATTTCAGTGGTATCCATATGCATTTATAAAATTTTATAAAAACAAAATAATGTATAATAAAAAGATTTTTACTTTTTTTTTATTTGAATATTTTATTTTTATTTTTTTTCTCAAATTTTTTATGTAACTCTTGGACCATGTTCTCTTAATTCTAATTCTAAATCATTTTCATTTTTATTCTCCTCCATTAATTTCTTTTCAGCAAATTCATCAAGTACATGTCTTAATTCATTTTTAATTTCATTTATTTTCATTTGATATTCAGCTGATATTGGTATTATCCTTTCGAAATTAATTAATTTACTTGGTTGTATTTCTTCTGGACACATTTCAATACCTTTTTTTAAATCATTTAATATTGATTCAATTTTTCGAAATTCTTCTTTAGCACCATTTAAATCCATTTTATTAATTAATAGCATACATGGTTTTGTTAAAAATGTCTCATCATATAATTCAAGTTCTTTATTTAATGCATAAATATTTTCCAAACAATTACGTTTTTTATGTGATTGACTTAATTGAAATCCAAATATATCTACCATTATTAATAATAAACGTGTCCTTTCAATATGTTTTAAAAATTTATGACCCATTCCTAAAATAAAACAGTAAAATAAAATCACCATCATTTTTACCACAAAAACAAAAAACATTTTAAAGGTCAAATTATAATTCACCAATATTAGCATGTGCTCCCTCAATTAATCCTGGTAAATCAGCAACAGATATTTGTCTTAAATCTGAATATTCGATGATACCTAATTGTGGTCGAATTGTTGTAACTGAAATTATGAAAAACGAACAAGATTTATAAAAAATAAGTAATTTTTTCATACAGAATTCTAGATTTCTTACATGGATATGAAGCAATTTTTGGTGATGCATTTGAGATAGCTTTTAATAATGTACTTTTACCAGCATTTGGAAAACCAACTAAACCAATATCTGCAATCAATTTTAAATCTAATATAACAATTCTTGAATCACCAGGTTTTCCTACAAATGATGTTTTTGCACAACCACCCATTCCACCACCAGCAACAATACATTTTGAATTCTCTTCATCTAAATCACCTAAAAGATTTCCATTCTCATCATAAATTTGAATACCAATCGGTACTTCAATTTGTTTATCTAAACCACGACGTCCTAATATACTAGTTTTATAACTATCTTCACCACAAATAGCTGATATTCGTTTCTCTGGACATCTAAAATAGCCAATCAAACAAAAATGTATATGTTGGGGACAAAATATATAAATAAACTTAAAATGGACTTACTTCCGCACCACATTCTTAAGAGTGATACCTTCTCTTGCTATTAAATACACACAGCCACCTTGACCGCCAATACCGCCATATTTTGGCAAGCCATTACCGCCATGACCACCTTTGGCTTTTAATCGTAATGAATCAATGAATGTTGGACAAAAATGACGTCGGATTTTCTAAAATAAAAAATAAAATACAGATTTAAAAATAAACAATTTTTTTCACGCTTCCATTACCTTTTGTGTTTTTCTATTAAATAGAATCCGAAATCATTGCACCATATTTTATTAATAATTCGATATGTCAACTGTCAATTGTCAAATTTGTTTACACTTATGCACTACATACACCATCCAACTTTACCCACCCCGTACACTATCCAACATTTTTTGCAACTTTTTAGGAATATTTTTTAAAACTTTATAACGATTTTTCAGCAATATTTTTTAAAACTTAATAACGATTTTTTAAAACTTTATAACGATTTTTCAGCAATATTTTTATGGTTTTGTGATAGGTAAAATTTCTGTATTTTTATTACTTAAAATTTCTATATAATTATGTTCATTAAATGTTAAATTATTATCCAATTTCCAATAATTAAGTTTTCTATAAATTATTTTTCTTTTACATGTTGATGTTTTTTTCATTTTAGTTGTAGCTGCTGTTTTATTTAAATTAACGATTTTAATATCACTCAATGATTTTTTATAATTACTACAAAAATATTCTATTGATAATAAAAATTCGAATTTTTCTTTTTCAAAATTAATCATCGTTGATCTTACATTAATATTTATTGATGGCAACAAATGTGATGAATCTTTTAATTCATATCTACACATAATAATCTTAATAATCTTAAAATTCATCAAAGAAAACATAATGACGAGAAACCATTTAAATGTGATGTAAGTGATTGAGATTTATCAATTGAATTTTTAAAATTGAATTTTTTTAGTTTTTTTTGTTTTGTTTTTATTCAAGTTTTGTGATAAGGCATTCGCACATCGTGAAAGTCTACTAACGCATACTTCACTTCATACTGGCATTGAACGTTATACATGTTATGGCTGTGATACTAGATTCTCATGCATTTCAAATTTACAAAATCATCGTAAAACTCATCCTGAGACATGCGGATTATTACCATTATCTACGAAACCAGTTACACCTATGGGCTATAATAATGGTATTTTGTATGTTGGTACAAAATGTGACCAAACTAAATGAATAATTAAGGATTTCAGTGGTATCCATATGCATTTATAAAATTTTATAAAAACAAAATAATGTATAATAAAAAGATTTTTACTTTTTTTTTATTTGAATATTTTATTTTTATTTTTTTTCTCAAATTTTTTATGTAACTCTTGGACCATGTTCTCTTAATTCTAATTCTAAATCATTTTCATTTTTATTCTCCTCCATTAATTTCTTTTCAGCAAATTCATCAAGTACATGTCTTAATTCATTTTTAATTTCATTTATTTTCATTTGATATTCAGCTGATATTGGTATTATCCTTTCGAAATTAATTAATTTACTTGGTTGTATTTCTTCTGGACACATTTCAATACCTTTTTTTAAATCATTTAATATTGATTCAATTTTTCGAAATTCTTCTTTAGCACCATTTAAATCCATTTTATTAATTAATAGCATACATGGTTTTGTTAAAAATGTCTCATCATATAATTCAAGTTCTTTATTTAATGCATAAATATTTTCCAAACAATTACGTTTTTTATGTGATTGACTTAATTGAAATCCAAATATATCTACCATTATTAATAATAAACGTGTCCTTTCAATATGTTTTAAAAATTTATGACCCATTCCTAAAATAAAACAGTAAAATAAAATCACCATCATTTTTACCACAAAAACAAAAAACATTTTAAAGGTCAAATTATAATTCACCAATATTAGCATGTGCTCCCTCAATTAATCCTGGTAAATCAGCAACAGATATTTGTCTTAAATCTGAATATTCGATGATACCTAATTGTGGTCGAATTGTTGTAACTGAAATTATGAAAAACGAACAAGATTTATAAAAAATAAGTAATTTTTTCATACAGAATTCTAGATTTCTTACATGGATATGAAGCAATTTTTGGTGATGCATTTGAGATAGCTTTTAATAATGTACTTTTACCAGCATTTGGAAAACCAACTAAACCAATATCTGCAATCAATTTTAAATCTAATATAACAATTCTTGAATCACCAGGTTTTCCTACAAATGATGTTTTTGCACAACCACCCATTCCACCACCAGCAACAATACATTTTGAATTCTCTTCATCTAAATCACCTAAAAGATTTCCATTCTCATCATAAATTTGAATACCAATCGGTACTTCAATTTGTTTATCTAAACCACGACGTCCTAATATACTAGTTTTATAACTATCTTCACCACAAATAGCTGATATTCGTTTCTCTGGACATCTAAAATAGCCAATCAAACAAAAATGTATATGTTGGGGACAAAATATATAAATAAACTTAAAATGGACTTACTTCCGCACCACATTCTTAAGAGTGATACCTTCTCTTGCTATTAAATACACACAGCCACCTTGACCGCCAATACCGCCATATTTTGGCAAGCCATTACCGCCATGACCACCTTTGGCTTTTAATCGTAATGAATCAATGAATGTTGGACAAAAATGACGTCGGATTTTCTAAAATAAAAAATAAAATACAGATTTAAAAATAAACAATTTTTTTCACGCTTCCATTACCTTTTGTGTTTTTCTATTAAATAGAATCCGAAATCATTGCACCATATTTTATTAATAATTCGATATGTCAACTGTCAATTGTCAAATTTGTTTACACTTATGCACTACATACACCATCCAACTTTACCCACCCCGTACACTATCCAACATTTTTTGCAACTTTTTAGGAATATTTTTTAAAACTTTATAACGATTTTTCAGCAATATTTTTTAAAACTTAATAACGATTTTTTAAAACTTTATAACGATTTTTCAGCAATATTTTTATGGTTTTGTGATAGGTAAAATTTCTGTATTTTTATTACTTAAAATTTCTATATAATTATGTTCATTAAATGTTAAATTATTATCCAATTTCCAATAATTAAGTTTTCTATAAATTATTTTTCTTTTACATGTTGATGTTTTTTTCATTTTAGTTGTAGCTGCTGTTTTATTTAAATTAACGATTTTAATATCACTCAATGATTTTTTATAATTACTACAAAAATATTCTATTGATAATAAAAATTCGAATTTTTCTTTTTCAAAATTAATCATCGTTGATCTTACATTAATATTTATTGATGGCAACAAATGTGATGAATCTTTTAATTCATATCTACACATAATAATCTTAATAATCTTAAAATTCATCAAAGAAAACATAATGACGAGAAACCATTTAAATGTGATGTAAGTGATTGAGATTTATCAATTGAATTTTTAAAATTGAATTTTTTTAGTTTTTTTTGTTTTGTTTTTATTCAAGTTTTGTGATAAGGCATTCGCACATCGTGAAAGTCTACTAACGCATACTTCACTTCATACTGGCATTGAACGTTATACATGTTATGGCTGTGATACTAGATTCTCATGCATTTCAAATTTACAAAATCATCGTAAAACTCATCCTGAGACATGCGGATTATTACCATTATCTACGAAACCAGTTACACCTATGGGCTATAATAATGGTATTTTGTATGTTGGTACAAAATGTGACCAAACTAAATGAATAATTAAGGATTTCAGTGGTATCCATATGCATTTATAAAATTTTATAAAAACAAAATAATGTATAATAAAAAGATTTTTACTTTTTTTTTATTTGAATATTTTATTTTTATTTTTTTTCTCAAATTTTTTATGTAACTCTTGGACCATGTTCTCTTAATTCTAATTCTAAATCATTTTCATTTTTATTCTCCTCCATTAATTTCTTTTCAGCAAATTCATCAAGTACATGTCTTAATTCATTTTTAATTTCATTTATTTTCATTTGATATTCAGCTGATATTGGTATTATCCTTTCGAAATTAATTAATTTACTTGGTTGTATTTCTTCTGGACACATTTCAATACCTTTTTTTAAATCATTTAATATTGATTCAATTTTTCGAAATTCTTCTTTAGCACCATTTAAATCCATTTTATTAATTAATAGCATACATGGTTTTGTTAAAAATGTCTCATCATATAATTCAAGTTCTTTATTTAATGCATAAATATTTTCCAAACAATTACGTTTTTTATGTGATTGACTTAATTGAAATCCAAATATATCTACCATTATTAATAATAAACGTGTCCTTTCAATATGTTTTAAAAATTTATGACCCATTCCTAAAATAAAACAGTAAAATAAAATCACCATCATTTTTACCACAAAAACAAAAAACATTTTAAAGGTCAAATTATAATTCACCAATATTAGCATGTGCTCCCTCAATTAATCCTGGTAAATCAGCAACAGATATTTGTCTTAAATCTGAATATTCGATGATACCTAATTGTGGTCGAATTGTTGTAACTGAAATTATGAAAAACGAACAAGATTTATAAAAAATAAGTAATTTTTTCATACAGAATTCTAGATTTCTTACATGGATATGAAGCAATTTTTGGTGATGCATTTGAGATAGCTTTTAATAATGTACTTTTACCAGCATTTGGAAAACCAACTAAACCAATATCTGCAATCAATTTTAAATCTAATATAACAATTCTTGAATCACCAGGTTTTCCTACAAATGATGTTTTTGCACAACCACCCATTCCACCACCAGCAACAATACATTTTGAATTCTCTTCATCTAAATCACCTAAAAGATTTCCATTCTCATCATAAATTTGAATACCAATCGGTACTTCAATTTGTTTATCTAAACCACGACGTCCTAATATACTAGTTTTATAACTATCTTCACCACAAATAGCTGATATTCGTTTCTCTGGACATCTAAAATAGCGAATCAAACAAAAATGTATATGTTGGGGACAAAATATATAAATAAACTTAAAATGGACTTACTTCCGCACCACATTCTTAAGAGTGATACCTTCTCTTGCTATTAAATACACACAGCCACCTTGACCGCCAATACCGCCATATTTTGGCAAGCCATTACCGCCATGACCACCTTTGGCTTTTAATCGTAATGAATCAATGAATGTTGGACAAAAATGACGTCGGATTTTCTAAAATAAAAAATAAAATACAGATTTAAAAATAAACAATTTTTTTCACGCTTCCATTACCTTTTGTGTTTTTCTATTAAATAGAATCCGAAATCATTGCACCATATTTTATTAATAATTCGATATGTCAACTGTCAATTGTCAAATTTGTTTACACTTATGCACTACATACACCATCCAACTTTACCCACCCCGTACACTATCCAACATTTTTTGCAACTTTTTAGGAATATTTTTTAAAACTTTATAACGATTTTTCAGCAATATTTTTTAAAACTTAATAACGATTTTTTAAAACTTTATAACGATTTTTCAGCAATATTTTTATGGTTTTGTGATAGGTAAAATTTCTGTATTTTTATTACTTAAAATTTCTATATAATTATGTTCATTAAATGTTAAATTATTATCCAATTTCCAATAATTAAGTTTTCTATAAATTATTTTTCTTTTACATGTTGATGTTTTTTTCATTTTAGTTGTAGCTGCTGTTTTATTTAAATTAACGATTTTAATATCACTCAATGATTTTTTATAATTACTACAAAAATATTCTATTGATAATAAAAATTCGAATTTTTCTTTTTCAAAATTAATCATCGTTGATCTTACATTAATATTTATTGATGGCAACAAATGTGATGAATCTTTTAATTCATATCTACACATAATAATCTTAATAATCTTAAAATTCATCAAAGAAAACATAATGACGAGAAACCATTTAAATGTGATGTAAGTGATTGAGATTTATCAATTGAATTTTTAAAATTGAATTTTTTTAGTTTTTTTTGTTTTGTTTTTATTCAAGTTTTGTGATAAGGCATTCGCACATCGTGAAAGTCTACTAACGCATACTTCACTTCATACTGGCATTGAACGTTATACATGTTATGGCTGTGATACTAGATTCTCATGCATTTCAAATTTACAAAATCATCGTAAAACTCATCCTGAGACATGCGGATTATTACCATTATCTACGAAACCAGTTACACCTATGGGCTATAATAATGGTATTTTGTATGTTGGTACAAAATGTGACCAAACTAAATGAATAATTAAGGATTTCAGTGGTATCCATATGCATTTATAAAATTTTATAAAAACAAAATAATGTATAATAAAAAGATTTTTACTTTTTTTTTATTTGAATATTTTATTTTTATTTTTTTTCTCAAATTTTTTATGTAACTCTTGGACCATGTTCTCTTAATTCTAATTCTAAATCATTTTCATTTTTATTCTCCTCCATTAATTTCTTTTCAGCAAATTCATCAAGTACATGTCTTAATTCATTTTTAATTTCATTTATTTTCATTTGATATTCAGCTGATATTGGTATTATCCTTTCGAAATTAATTAATTTACTTGGTTGTATTTCTTCTGGACACATTTCAATACCTTTTTTTAAATCATTTAATATTGATTCAATTTTTCGAAATTCTTCTTTAGCACCATTTAAATCCATTTTATTAATTAATAGCATACATGGTTTTGTTAAAAATGTCTCATCATATAATTCAAGTTCTTTATTTAATGCATAAATATTTTCCAAACAATTACGTTTTTTATGTGATTGACTTAATTGAAATCCAAATATATCTACCATTATTAATAATAAACGTGTCCTTTCAATATGTTTTAAAAATTTATGACCCATTCCTAAAATAAAACAGTAAAATAAAATCACCATCATTTTTACCACAAAAACAAAAAACATTTTAAAGGTCAAATTATAATTCACCAATATTAGCATGTGCTCCCTCAATTAATCCTGGTAAATCAGCAACAGATATTTGTCTTAAATCTGAATATTCGATGATACCTAATTGTGGTCGAATTGTTGTAACTGAAATTATGAAAAACGAACAAGATTTATAAAAAATAAGTAATTTTTTCATACAGAATTCTAGATTTCTTACATGGATATGAAGCAATTTTTGGTGATGCATTTGAGATAGCTTTTAATAATGTACTTTTACCAGCATTTGGAAAACCAACTAAACCAATATCTGCAATCAATTTTAAATCTAATATAACAATTCTTGAATCACCAGGTTTTCCTACAAATGATGTTTTTGCACAACCACCCATTCCACCACCAGCAACAATACATTTTGAATTCTCTTCATCTAAATCACCTAAAAGATTTCCATTCTCATCATAAATTTGAATACCAATCGGTACTTCAATTTGTTTATCTAAACCACGACGTCCTAATATACTAGTTTTATAACTATCTTCACCACAAATAGCTGATATTCGTTTCTCTGGACATCTAAAATAGCCAATCAAACAAAAATGTATATGTTGGGGACAAAATATATAAATAAACTTAAAATGGACTTACTTCCGCACCACATTCTTAAGAGTGATACCTTCTCTTGCTATTAAATACACACAGCCACCTTGACCGCCAATACCGCCATATTTTGGCAAGCCATTACCGCCATGACCACCTTTGGCTTTTAATCGTAATGAATCAATGAATGTTGGACAAAAATGACGTCGGATTTTCTAAAATAAAAAATAAAATACAGATTTAAAAATAAACAATTTTTTTCACGCTTCCATTACCTTTTGTGTTTTTCTATTAAATAGAATCCGAAATCATTGCACCATATTTTATTAATAATTCGATATGTCAACTGTCAATTGTCAAATTTGTTTACACTTATGCACTACATACACCATCCAACTTTACCCACCCCGTACACTATCCAACATTTTTTGCAACTTTTTAGGAATATTTTTTAAAACTTTATAACGATTTTTCAGCAATATTTTTTAAAACTTAATAACGATTTTTTAAAACTTTATAACGATTTTTCAGCAATATTTTTATGGTTTTGTGATAGGTAAAATTTCTGTATTTTTATTACTTAAAATTTCTATATAATTATGTTCATTAAATGTTAAATTATTATCCAATTTCCAATAATTAAGTTTTCTATAAATTATTTTTCTTTTACATGTTGATGTTTTTTTCATTTTAGTTGTAGCTGCTGTTTTATTTAAATTAACGATTTTAATATCACTCAATGATTTTTTATAATTACTACAAAAATATTCTATTGATAATAAAAATTCGAATTTTTCTTTTTCAAAATTAATCATCGTTGATCTTACATTAATATTTATTGATGGCAACAAATGTGATGAATCTTTTAATTCATATCTACACATAATAATCTTAATAATCTTAAAATTCATCAAAGAAAACATAATGACGAGAAACCATTTAAATGTGATGTAAGTGATTGAGATTTATCAATTGAATTTTTAAAATTGAATTTTTTTAGTTTTTTTTGTTTTGTTTTTATTCAAGTTTTGTGATAAGGCATTCGCACATCGTGAAAGTCTACTAACGCATACTTCACTTCATACTGGCATTGAACGTTATACATGTTATGGCTGTGATACTAGATTCTCATGCATTTCAAATTTACAAAATCATCGTAAAACTCATCCTGAGACATGCGGATTATTACCATTATCTACGAAACCAGTTACACCTATGGGCTATAATAATGGTATTTTGTATGTTGGTACAAAATGTGACCAAACTAAATGAATAATTAAGGATTTCAGTGGTATCCATATGCATTTATAAAATTTTATAAAAACAAAATAATGTATAATAAAAAGATTTTTACTTTTTTTTTATTTGAATATTTTATTTTTATTTTTTTTCTCAAATTTTTTATGTAACTCTTGGACCATGTTCTCTTAATTCTAATTCTAAATCATTTTCATTTTTATTCTCCTCCATTAATTTCTTTTCAGCAAATTCATCAAGTACATGTCTTAATTCATTTTTAATTTCATTTATTTTCATTTGATATTCAGCTGATATTGGTATTATCCTTTCGAAATTAATTAATTTACTTGGTTGTATTTCTTCTGGACACATTTCAATACCTTTTTTTAAATCATTTAATATTGATTCAATTTTTCGAAATTCTTCTTTAGCACCATTTAAATCCATTTTATTAATTAATAGCATACATGGTTTTGTTAAAAATGTCTCATCATATAATTCAAGTTCTTTATTTAATGCATAAATATTTTCCAAACAATTACGTTTTTTATGTGATTGACTTAATTGAAATCCAAATATATCTACCATTATTAATAATAAACGTGTCCTTTCAATATGTTTTAAAAATTTATGACCCATTCCTAAAATAAAACAGTAAAATAAAATCACCATCATTTTTACCACAAAAACAAAAAACATTTTAAAGGTCAAATTATAATTCACCAATATTAGCATGTGCTCCCTCAATTAATCCTGGTAAATCAGCAACAGATATTTGTCTTAAATCTGAATATTCGATGATACCTAATTGTGGTCGAATTGTTGTAACTGAAATTATGAAAAACGAACAAGATTTATAAAAAATAAGTAATTTTTTCATACAGAATTCTAGATTTCTTACATGGATATGAAGCAATTTTTGGTGATGCATTTGAGATAGCTTTTAATAATGTACTTTTACCAGCATTTGGAAAACCAACTAAACCAATATCTGCAATCAATTTTAAATCTAATATAACAATTCTTGAATCACCAGGTTTTCCTACAAATGATGTTTTTGCACAACCACCCATTCCACCACCAGCAACAATACATTTTGAATTCTCTTCATCTAAATCACCTAAAAGATTTCCATTCTCATCATAAATTTGAATACCAATCGGTACTTCAATTTGTTTATCTAAACCACGACGTCCTAATATACTAGTTTTATAACTATCTTCACCACAAATAGCTGATATTCGTTTCTCTGGACATCTAAAATAGCGAATCAAACAAAAATGTATATGTTGGGGACAAAATATATAAATAAACTTAAAATGGACTTACTTCCGCACCACATTCTTAAGAGTGATACCTTCTCTTGCTATTAAATACACACAGCCACCTTGACCGCCAATACCGCCATATTTTGGCAAGCCATTACCGCCATGACCACCTTTGGCTTTTAATCGTAATGAATCAATGAATGTTGGACAAAAATGACGTCGGATTTTCTAAAATAAAAAATAAAATACAGATTTAAAAATAAACAATTTTTTTCACGCTTCCATTACCTTTTGTGTTTTTCTATTAAATAGAATCCGAAATCATTGCACCATATTTTATTAATAATTCGATATGTCAACTGTCAATTGTCAAATTTGTTTACACTTATGCACTACATACACCATCCAACTTTACCCACCCCGTACACTATCCAACATTTTTTGCAACTTTTTAGGAATATTTTTTAAAACTTTATAACGATTTTTCAGCAATATTTTTTAAAACTTAATAACGATTTTTTAAAACTTTATAACGATTTTTCAGCAATATTTTTATGGTTTTGTGATAGGTAAAATTTCTGTATTTTTATTACTTAAAATTTCTATATAATTATGTTCATTAAATGTTAAATTATTATCCAATTTCCAATAATTAAGTTTTCTATAAATTATTTTTCTTTTACATGTTGATGTTTTTTTCATTTTAGTTGTAGCTGCTGTTTTATTTAAATTAACGATTTTAATATCACTCAATGATTTTTTATAATTACTACAAAAATATTCTATTGATAATAAAAATTCGAATTTTTCTTTTTCAAAATTAATCATCGTTGATCTTACATTAATATTTATTGATGGCAACAAATGTGATGAATCTTTTAATTCATATCTACACATAATAATCTTAATAATCTTAAAATTCATCAAAGAAAACATAATGACGAGAAACCATTTAAATGTGATGTAAGTGATTGAGATTTATCAATTGAATTTTTAAAATTGAATTTTTTTAGTTTTTTTTGTTTTGTTTTTATTCAAGTTTTGTGATAAGGCATTCGCACATCGTGAAAGTCTACTAACGCATACTTCACTTCATACTGGCATTGAACGTTATACATGTTATGGCTGTGATACTAGATTCTCATGCATTTCAAATTTACAAAATCATCGTAAAACTCATCCTGAGACATGCGGATTATTACCATTATCTACGAAACCAGTTACACCTATGGGCTATAATAATGGTATTTTGTATGTTGGTACAAAATGTGACCAAACTAAATGAATAATTAAGGATTTCAGTGGTATCCATATGCATTTATAAAATTTTATAAAAACAAAATAATGTATAATAAAAAGATTTTTACTTTTTTTTTATTTGAATATTTTATTTTTATTTTTTTTCTCAAATTTTTTATGTAACTCTTGGACCATGTTCTCTTAATTCTAATTCTAAATCATTTTCATTTTTATTCTCCTCCATTAATTTCTTTTCAGCAAATTCATCAAGTACATGTCTTAATTCATTTTTAATTTCATTTATTTTCATTTGATATTCAGCTGATATTGGTATTATCCTTTCGAAATTAATTAATTTACTTGGTTGTATTTCTTCTGGACACATTTCAATACCTTTTTTTAAATCATTTAATATTGATTCAATTTTTCGAAATTCTTCTTTAGCACCATTTAAATCCATTTTATTAATTAATAGCATACATGGTTTTGTTAAAAATGTCTCATCATATAATTCAAGTTCTTTATTTAATGCATAAATATTTTCCAAACAATTACGTTTTTTATGTGATTGACTTAATTGAAATCCAAATATATCTACCATTATTAATAATAAACGTGTCCTTTCAATATGTTTTAAAAATTTATGACCCATTCCTAAAATAAAACAGTAAAATAAAATCACCATCATTTTTACCACAAAAACAAAAAACATTTTAAAGGTCAAATTATAATTCACCAATATTAGCATGTGCTCCCTCAATTAATCCTGGTAAATCAGCAACAGATATTTGTCTTAAATCTGAATATTCGATGATACCTAATTGTGGTCGAATTGTTGTAACTGAAATTATGAAAAACGAACAAGATTTATAAAAAATAAGTAATTTTTTCATACAGAATTCTAGATTTCTTACATGGATATGAAGCAATTTTTGGTGATGCATTTGAGATAGCTTTTAATAATGTACTTTTACCAGCATTTGGAAAACCAACTAAACCAATATCTGCAATCAATTTTAAATCTAATATAACAATTCTTGAATCACCAGGTTTTCCTACAAATGATGTTTTTGCACAACCACCCATTCCACCACCAGCAACAATACATTTTGAATTCTCTTCATCTAAATCACCTAAAAGATTTCCATTCTCATCATAAATTTGAATACCAATCGGTACTTCAATTTGTTTATCTAAACCACGACGTCCTAATATACTAGTTTTATAACTATCTTCACCACAAATAGCTGATATTCGTTTCTCTGGACATCTAAAATAGCCAATCAAACAAAAATGTATATGTTGGGGACAAAATATATAAATAAACTTAAAATGGACTTACTTCCGCACCACATTCTTAAGAGTGATACCTTCTCTTGCTATTAAATACACACAGCCACCTTGACCGCCAATACCGCCATATTTTGGCAAGCCATTACCGCCATGACCACCTTTGGCTTTTAATCGTAATGAATCAATGAATGTTGGACAAAAATGACGTCGGATTTTCTAAAATAAAAAATAAAATACAGATTTAAAAATAAACAATTTTTTTCACGCTTCCATTACCTTTTGTGTTTTTCTATTAAATAGAATCCGAAATCATTGCACCATATTTTATTAATAATTCGATATGTCAACTGTCAATTGTCAAATTTGTTTACACTTATGCACTACATACACCATCCAACTTTACCCACCCCGTACACTATCCAACATTTTTTGCAACTTTTTAGGAATATTTTTTAAAACTTTATAACGATTTTTCAGCAATATTTTTTAAAACTTAATAACGATTTTTTAAAACTTTATAACGATTTTTCAGCAATATTTTTATGGTTTTGTGATAGGTAAAATTTCTGTATTTTTATTACTTAAAATTTCTATATAATTATGTTCATTAAATGTTAAATTATTATCCAATTTCCAATAATTAAGTTTTCTATAAATTATTTTTCTTTTACATGTTGATGTTTTTTTCATTTTAGTTGTAGCTGCTGTTTTATTTAAATTAACGATTTTAATATCACTCAATGATTTTTTATAATTACTACAAAAATATTCTATTGATAATAAAAATTCGAATTTTTCTTTTTCAAAATTAATCATCGTTGATCTTACATTAATATTTATTGATGGCAACAAATGTGATGAATCTTTTAATTCATATCTACACATAATAATCTTAATAATCTTAAAATTCATCAAAGAAAACATAATGACGAGAAACCATTTAAATGTGATGTAAGTGATTGAGATTTATCAATTGAATTTTTAAAATTGAATTTTTTTAGTTTTTTTTGTTTTGTTTTTATTCAAGTTTTGTGATAAGGCATTCGCACATCGTGAAAGTCTACTAACGCATACTTCACTTCATACTGGCATTGAACGTTATACATGTTATGGCTGTGATACTAGATTCTCATGCATTTCAAATTTACAAAATCATCGTAAAACTCATCCTGAGACATGCGGATTATTACCATTATCTACGAAACCAGTTACACCTATGGGCTATAATAATGGTATTTTGTATGTTGGTACAAAATGTGACCAAACTAAATGAATAATTAAGGATTTCAGTGGTATCCATATGCATTTATAAAATTTTATAAAAACAAAATAATGTATAATAAAAAGATTTTTACTTTTTTTTTATTTGAATATTTTATTTTTATTTTTTTTCTCAAATTTTTTATGTAACTCTTGGACCATGTTCTCTTAATTCTAATTCTAAATCATTTTCATTTTTATTCTCCTCCATTAATTTCTTTTCAGCAAATTCATCAAGTACATGTCTTAATTCATTTTTAATTTCATTTATTTTCATTTGATATTCAGCTGATATTGGTATTATCCTTTCGAAATTAATTAATTTACTTGGTTGTATTTCTTCTGGACACATTTCAATACCTTTTTTTAAATCATTTAATATTGATTCAATTTTTCGAAATTCTTCTTTAGCACCATTTAAATCCATTTTATTAATTAATAGCATACATGGTTTTGTTAAAAATGTCTCATCATATAATTCAAGTTCTTTATTTAATGCATAAATATTTTCCAAACAATTACGTTTTTTATGTGATTGACTTAATTGAAATCCAAATATATCTACCATTATTAATAATAAACGTGTCCTTTCAATATGTTTTAAAAATTTATGACCCATTCCTAAAATAAAACAGTAAAATAAAATCACCATCATTTTTACCACAAAAACAAAAAACATTTTAAAGGTCAAATTATAATTCACCAATATTAGCATGTGCTCCCTCAATTAATCCTGGTAAATCAGCAACAGATATTTGTCTTAAATCTGAATATTCGATGATACCTAATTGTGGTCGAATTGTTGTAACTGAAATTATGAAAAACGAACAAGATTTATAAAAAATAAGTAATTTTTTCATACAGAATTCTAGATTTCTTACATGGATATGAAGCAATTTTTGGTGATGCATTTGAGATAGCTTTTAATAATGTACTTTTACCAGCATTTGGAAAACCAACTAAACCAATATCTGCAATCAATTTTAAATCTAATATAACAATTCTTGAATCACCAGGTTTTCCTACAAATGATGTTTTTGCACAACCACCCATTCCACCACCAGCAACAATACATTTTGAATTCTCTTCATCTAAATCACCTAAAAGATTTCCATTCTCATCATAAATTTGAATACCAATCGGTACTTCAATTTGTTTATCTAAACCACGACGTCCTAATATACTAGTTTTATAACTATCTTCACCACAAATAGCTGATATTCGTTTCTCTGGACATCTAAAATAGCGAATCAAACAAAAATGTATATGTTGGGGACAAAATATATAAATAAACTTAAAATGGACTTACTTCCGCACCACATTCTTAAGAGTGATACCTTCTCTTGCTATTAAATACACACAGCCACCTTGACCGCCAATACCGCCATATTTTGGCAAGCCATTACCGCCATGACCACCTTTGGCTTTTAATCGTAATGAATCAATGAATGTTGGACAAAAATGACGTCGGATTTTCTAAAATAAAAAATAAAATACAGATTTAAAAATAAACAATTTTTTTCACGCTTCCATTACCTTTTGTGTTTTTCTATTAAATAGAATCCGAAATCATTGCACCATATTTTATTAATAATTCGATATGTCAACTGTCAATTGTCAAATTTGTTTACACTTATGCACTACATACACCATCCAACTTTACCCACCCCGTACACTATCCAACATTTTTTGCAACTTTTTAGGAATATTTTTTAAAACTTTATAACGATTTTTCAGCAATATTTTTTAAAACTTAATAACGATTTTTTAAAACTTTATAACGATTTTTCAGCAATATTTTTATGGTTTTGTGATAGGTAAAATTTCTGTATTTTTATTACTTAAAATTTCTATATAATTATGTTCATTAAATGTTAAATTATTATCCAATTTCCAATAATTAAGTTTTCTATAAATTATTTTTCTTTTACATGTTGATGTTTTTTTCATTTTAGTTGTAGCTGCTGTTTTATTTAAATTAAC